>MU846232.1:0-60756 GCA_030867225.1 Colletotrichum caudatum
AAATCTATTTTTATCTTATAAAATAGATTTAAATATTTCTAATATCTATTCTTATCTTATTAAATAGATTTAGACATTTTTTATATCTATACCTAAAAAAAAAATCTTTAATATCTATAAACCATAATATCTACTTTATGGTTTTCCTTAAAAATCCAAACCGTTTAAATAGATAACCATAGATATCTATGGACCGGTTATTTTTAAGCCTAAATAGATCTGATATCATTCAGTCTTCGCGGCATGTCGTTGCTCCAACACCCAAATCATTAGACGAAACGACTCACTTGGTCAACGGCAACCCACCATTGAAGATCTGGCATTTCCCACTGTCCTTGACGAGGTGACTCACGCAGACTACTGGGCGGCATCGAAACTCCATTTGCCGACCCTGTTTAATAAAGTTGACAAGTATCACGACCTGATGGGTTCATGGCCGGATAAAGTCAATCTCATCGCCATCACCGCCACGCCCTTGAAGACAGGTTGTCCACAGTCTCCATCATGAGGAGCGAAGACTGCGATGCTATTGCCATTAATGATCACGTGGCGTCGGACGTGCATCTCCACGTCGCAGCACCGCCTCAGCGGTACGGCGCACCAGTCCCCGGTGGAACCACTTCCACGTAACAACTACGTCCGTAGTGGTGATTGCGGCCCACGGACTTGCCACGCAAGGATGCGGGACTGATAATGGGGTGGGAACTAGTCGTACATCGTAATCGTATGAGGCGGTCTCTCTGGAGGTCGAACAGGTACAAGTATGCAATATCAAATGCGGAGCTAATACGATGTACCTGTACTCCTACAGAAGCAAACGAAGTCACCAGATGGATACAAACGCTTTACAGGTACATCGGATAAGTAGAGATGTGGAGAAAGATAGAATCGAGGTCGAGGCGGTTCTATAGGGTCTAGAACAGGTTCGCACAGCGACGGTCAGACGATGTTGCCATTTGACCCTTGTCCGACCCCGGACTGTGGGCTAGTATCTTGAGGTTATCTCGGCGGAAATAAACGTAATCGTAACCAACGAGGCTACGATGTGGCTGACGAGTGCGTAAACATGGTTTCGTGATGCTGAGGTGCCGAGTGCCGATGCCACTATTCACGAGGGGCTCAAGCTCCACCGGTCCCGGAAGTGTCTTCGGTCGTCTCACCGCAAGAGACGTAAGAAGGACAAGACATGCAGAAGTTACATCGTACATGCAAGGTACCTAAAATGGTGGTTTCACTGCGGTTTGTTGGTGTCGGGGGTGAAGCAGGTTCGCCATTCCCACCTGGCCCAAGACCAGTCCGATATAGATATTCCTGAGCAATCAAGACTCAAGCTGAAGTACTGTACATCTGACAGCGGGACCGGTAAGCCTGCCTAGCGCTTAGATGTGGCAACCCATTCAATACGGGTTGCAGTACGGAGGAGAGTGGATTCTCAAAGGGATCAATGTATACCATGTAGGCTACCCATACCTGGCTTCGACCACTCTGCCGAGGGGTCCTTGATAAGATTGGCCGGAAACAGGCGAACGCTCCTGTATACTGCAGTTGGCCAGTTGTCGAAACAAACTCACTACCCCTCCTCTGTGGAGAATACAGTAGGAATTGTACTTGACCTGAGAGGCTGAGAGTGAAAAGTCACTTCGCATTCGTGGACGTCGGCAACCCCGCGCGCCGTGGTGGACGTGGAAGTCTGCCCCCACACGGCCCCCAACATCTTGGAATCTTCGCGAAACTTCACTCAGACTCATGCCAACCTACGCCGTCACGCATGACAGCACTCACCAAATAAACGCGAAGGTTGGATCGGGATTGACGTCATTCATGAGGGCCGGACAATGCCACATGTCGTCAATCCATCCTGGGTCGGTTGCATGGCCCTGGGCCATCCAAGTGGGCCCGGCAGCAGCCACTTCGGAATGCTTTCAAACCGTCGACCGCGGGAACCAACGCGGCCAATACGATGTATGGGTGTCAGCGGCGAGGAGGGAGGTATTTGTAAGCTCGACATTCGGCCCGTCAAATTTTGCTGCTGCAAGTCACCCATGCAGTTTACGACTCTACTGTCCTTATTCCAAAGGGGGGGACGATTGTCAGCCATGTCTGGCCGATTCGACAGGGGCGCTTTCTTGTTGTGCACGGCGAAAATGGCAACCGAGTCGTGCGCAGGACCAAAAGCATTTGACAAGCCCAAGTCATGAAGGGATGTCGCATCAGAGCCAGGCCCGCCGAGCCGAGCCGATGCCTGTGATGTTGGGAACCCTGGACCTAGAATATCTGTTTCCTGCAAAGGAGGACAGCATAGCGAAGAGGTTACCGTCGCGCCGAGAATCTCCGGGTCAGGCATTACTGGTTGGGACTCACACTGGCCGTTGCCGTCGAATTGTCGCACTGTCTTGGCTGGACGAATAAGGAGGGTGTTGGTGCAGGATTGAGGGCATCGTATTGAAGAGTAGGCGTATCGTACCATCTACGTTTTGTTGGCGGGGCTTCCCGCGAAATAGACCCTGAATAAACGAGGATATGGGTCCCGGTGAAAATGCTTTTTCTCTATAGCACGACTCGAGCCGAGCGCTAGCTGGTTTTTTCTGACCCGGTCAGGTCGGGTTCAGTCAGAATCTGACCGGTTGGCACCCGGAGCCGCCTGGGATGTCCAAAAACTCAATCGCGTTGGGCGTCGACAGTGAATAATTCGAAGCCGCCTCGCCATAAGCTTCGGGCACCCACCGGCCATGATTGTCGTGTATGTATCAAATTGCATGCGGTGGGTTCTCCAGGGGACCCATGAGCCAGAAATCAGATCCTGGAAGACAGATTAGTTGATTTGCTTCGTCTCACCCTCACGACAGCAAGCATGCAGTCACCTCGTCAACTCAGAGGTTGTGTTTTTTTAACGCGATATCCCCAGTATTGAATCTCTGTCCGTTCGTCTGGGACCAGCGGAACGCTTTCCGGTGCCATTTGCTGAGCCTGATTCGCTGTCTGTTCGAGGACGACCCAAGCCAATGATATGTGCGCCAAGCCGGTCCCCCCCCCCCCCCCGCATGTTGACTCTATTGGGCAGCGTTCGCCACACAGACTGTCGCTGGTTCCATCCCCCACCAGTCCCAGGGCTGCGATCGAGCTAGGTCATGAGTGAAGGCGCTTGGTCCTACGAATGCGACAGTATTTAAGTCGGCGTGGTCCGTCGAGATGCAGACGATCCCGCATATTCGACAAGAGCGACCGGCTTGGTTTCCAAGGCGTTGGCTTTGCAGCAAGGTGACGCATAGCCAAGGGCACAGCAAGGTGCGGTTACCAGCTCAAGATTCGCCAGAAGTCGTCTTCCCATGACACACCATGGTAACATGAGCGAGGGCTTCCAGCTGCTGCCAGTTAGTTGGTTGATGCAGCGTAGTCCCAGACACGGGCTCAAGGTTAGATGGGTCGCCAGATTTCGATGGCATCCAGTCTGGACCACCAGTCTGATGCTGGTGCATGGCTGCAATGGCCACTGCGCTTCAGCTCTCCAAGACGGTGTTTCAATTCGCGGGACTGAAGCATTCTGGTGTGAAGCCAAACTCCCACGAGGGCATTGCTGTTCAGGGCCTCATTATTTGTCGGCTGCTAACTCGGTCAATACTGCAGTTGCATGCCCGAATATCTCCATGATACGATGTGGGTTCTTCTAGGAGCCTTCTATATGTACTGTGTTGAGCATCAGGCATGATGCCTGTACTGTGCTTTTTCGACTGCGTCAAGAGTATTATTGTGTACCTGTGCGGCCTGAGCGACCTGCGGAGGGGACGGAACGGCGCTTGGATACGTACGTACCTTAGTTCAGGGTCTTGCTACCTATTGACATGGTCCGCCCAGGCATGGACATGTCGAAACGACCAGAAGCTTCGGCTACCGTGGGGACTAGTGCTGGCGCCTCGTTCGATGTTGACGGGTCTGTCTTTGGCCGCGTTCCCGGCGAGGAGCACATGGCAGGGTCCCTGCGTTGGCAGGCAAAGTCAACGGACCCCACTCTTGGGACTGAACTCCTGGAAGAGGCGTCGTGCCGCAGGTGATGAAAAGATGGATGCTGTCCAATAGAGCCCATATATATATGGTCTGACAGCCATGGGAAAAGAGTTCTCCTCAACAATTTGGTTTTTCCACGGATGGTAAAGCCTCTATGGCGACAGCACCGTTTTCTGTAGAAAGCCCATTTCTCCCCCCCGAAGCGAGTCTATGACGTATAGTTCGAGCGACAGTTCGGCCTGGTAGCAGCAGCAGCAGAGCAGCAGGGGACCCTTGACTGATGTTGTTGTCGGTCCCAATGCGATGCTTGTAGGTATTGTGCTCTCTGGAGATCCGCCACGCTCCTGCTGCGGCTAACGATAGTGCGGCCGGGGGTGGAAAGTCCAGACCGCAACACGAGCCTCGAGTTCCACGCGCGGTCTATATCGCCTCAACAAGTCAGAAAGAAGAAGGTAAAGCCGGCAAAGAGAGCGGTGCCTGTTGTGAGGGCAAGCAGGCCGACCGGACCGACCGATCCCGAAGAGCCGTCGGTCTAGTGCAAAGTAAAAGCCTTCGTGCTATGTTGAAAACACAATGAAGGTATGTATCCAGGCACGGAGCAAGTCCCGGAGAAGACAAGTAATGTTGATGAAAGAGGGGTATGAAGGTGATAAAGAAGGAGGAAAGGAAAGGGAATGAGGGGTCAGGTAAGGTACAGGTACCCACGTGTAGGTACAGTAGATAGATACCTCAGTAGGTAAGCAGGTATAGATAGGCCGGAGGAGAAGGGTACGATTACAGACAGACCTTCAGTCGTACTGTACGTCGATCAATGCAGAGAGGGACGAATTAATGTATGTATGTACTGATATGTATGTATGTATGTATGTACCCTGTACATCTCTTGAGTCTCTTCAATGGCTTTATCATGGAAACAAATTCGGCGCGCTGCTCGTTTTCTTAGGTATACAGGGTGGCAGGGGTAAGTTAAGTCCCCCTAGTGATGTAACGGCCCACACATATGGAAACTCTTACATTTTCTACCCCTTTCTACCTACTAATTTGTATGTGAATTTACTAACGCGTATGCCCTCTATTCGCATTAATTACTGCCTGACATCTATTACGCATACTATAGAGCTGCTGGGCGTAATAGTTATCTGGAAGGGCTTCTTACGCCTCTATAACCCACCTATATAACGTCTGGCGAGGTATTTGCCTTTGGATATACCTGTAATGGATCTGGATATAGTCCTTTATCTAGTTCTAACAAGGCTTTATTGGGTTGAGGTCTGGCGAGTATGGGGGGAAGTTGATAACCTCTATCCCTTGCCTGGCAAAGTCCTCTATTGTAGTCCAGGCTGTATGTGACGGGGCTCCGTCCTGCATGAGGGCAAGCCTCCAGCCATGGAGTTGTTGATGCTGGCAGATGAATCTATTGATTAAGGGGACTATATGTTCTTGGTAGGAATGCTGATTGATAGTCCCCTATCTCTCCATATCCCATACTAACCCAGGGCCCTTCTGGACACCCCAAAAGGAGCCCCAAAACATCTATCCTTTGCCTCGCCTTGGGCGTTGGATAAGGCAAGTTGGACCCAGCTCCTTGTCTGCCCTCCTCGTTACATAGACCTTCCGATAGGTACTGCCGTTAACCTACGTCTTATCCGTCCATAAGATGCCTATCCAGTTGTTAATAGTCCAGTTGATATGGGCAAGAGCCCAGGCAAGCCGGGCTTGCCGGGTCTCTTCAGTGATAATAGGCTTCTGGCGGGCAACATATTGGCGATATCCTAGGCGGCGAAGAGTGCTCCGTATCGTATACTCTCTATATACCCCTTTAAAGAGGGTAACTGAGAGCTGAAGGAAGCTGGCAAGCCGACCTTGTTGTGAAGAGGTTACGTATTCAACCAGCTGTTGCTCTTCCTCATGGGAAAGGGCCGGCGGCCGGCCAGACCGTGGCCGGGCAGTAGGTGCGTTGATTGCTTGCCTAACTTGACGAATAGAGAAGCCGGTTCGGTCAGCTATTTGTTGCTTAGTTAGACCGCCTTGATAGAAAAGAGTACGTATACGTATACGGTCAATATCTGATAGTTGTTTTGTGTGGCAGTTAGCTAGGCGTAGGTGGTGGTGGTGGTGGTGGTGGTTATCCATAGTGGTGATGGGCGATAGGATGGATAGGGGGAAAATTAACAGCCAGCCGGCCGGCCGGCTGGTGGGTGAAATAGTGCTGTAAATGTTGGCTATACCCAAATTAGTAGGGGGGTGAACATTGGAGGGATACCTGACAGGGGCGACAAAACTTCGGCCGGATACCATTGTATGTGCGCTACCAGTCCTCTCCCATCGTAAATACATACTTGCCCGCCATATCCTTGTTCGTTGGCGCCAACGGAAGGAGGGACAAGGATTGCGTTATAATAGTGGGGTTATTTGGATGTTCGGGAACGAGAGCTGCAATCAAGGATTGTGGCTTAGTTCAGTGCTGCGTGCGCCTCCTGCTCACCTGTAGGTAGGTAGGTGGTAGGTAGGTAGGTAGGTAGGTACGATGTATGATGCACCGACGCTGTTGTGGGTTTCACTGACACGAGAAGGTGAGATAGAGAGGGAGAGAGAGAGAGAGACAAGAGAAAGAAAAGTGGGTCCCGTCCCGTAGCACCTGGCTCCATGCGGCCCATAAGCGCTGCCTTGCCGCTCGGGCCTATCACAGCGGGGGGGGGGGGAGGAGCTTTTGCTCCGGCAACCAGGAAACCCAGCATTGCTTGGGATGCTGGGCTTGGAGGCATGTCCGTCCCCATTTGGCCCTTTTTCGCGTCTTGTTCTTCTCTGCACTGCATCCCCTACTTACCTGACCCGGCCATGGGCCCGACCTGGGGATACAGATGGGGAAGAAGGGTACCACGCCCACGAAGCCGCAGGTGTACAGAGTACATTTTCCTCATGGTGGGAGGCGGGGAATAAAAAAATTGAATGGCATATGGGACGCACCAAAATGTCTTTTTTTCCCAGACAGACAAATCAAAATTGTCGAGTATGATTAGACTCTGCCTCCTCCTCGCCTTATCCGCTCCATTCCGCCGCCGCGTCGTTGCCCTGGCCCTTCTTCGTCCATCGGTCATCCCGTTTGCCTTTCCGCCTGCCCCCTTCTCCCCTTCTCTCTCTCACTTCACAAGACAAATTCCCGTCTTTCTTCCAGTTTCCTTCCCACTAAAACTTTCTTCCCGTCGAGGCCGCCGCCGCCGCCGCCGCCGTTGTCTTCCAGATTCGCCCCTCCCTCCCCCACCCCATAGTGTCCTGTACACACGTACTCTACAGCGTCCCGTCCGCGCCGACCAACCAAAAGAAACCCTCCGTAACCCTCTCTGTCGTTGAAAACGCTCCGGCCTGACAAGGGGTCCTGGCGGAACCACCCCCCCGTGGCAATTCCCCTAGAAGTTTGTCTCCTCATTGGATGAGAGACTCACACGTCGGGGGGCAGCAGCCACAGCTGCCGTTTATATCAGCCACACCTGGGCCGCTGGTTTGACACCAACTTTCAACAGGCCCTCGGTGGTTCCTCCGCCTGCTGTCCGCTCTCGACACACTATTTCGACCTGGAAGAAACATTTCCATGTTGCCCTCTTCAAGACAAACTTTCTCACCATCACTCTTCACACGCTGTCCGAGAGGCTCAAACCCCCTTTCATTCGGCTTTCATGTGTGTTGAGCACAAAACTGTCTGCCCAGTCTGTCGAAGACTCTACCTCGTCTATGTTGCATTCTGTCACGCATACCATCCTCCCCTTTTGGATTGTCCGCGGGGTCTCATAGTCCAGCCGATGCAGATGCTCGACGGTCGATGTCCGAGTCCCGTCTGTCCAAACAGCCGCATCGGAGGATGTGTGGTCATCTAGACGGATGCCTCGGCAAGGGGAAAAGCTTTGACCCTGTGTCCCCAGAGATAGAACGGTAAATACTACAACAGCCATCAAAGAAAAAGAAAAATAAGAAGAAAAAAGTAAACCAAAAAAAGACCATGCCAACTGACTCGCTCATAGCTTCTGACCGTTGTTGTCAACCTCTACCACCTGGTCGATGCCTTCGTACGGCGGAATGTCCACATTGTACTTTTCAGCAATGCCCGGCGATACGAATCTGCTCCCAAGGTCAGCCAACAGAATTTTCTCAAACCCCGTCGCAGAGCATCATCTGGAATCCCAGGCCATACCTTCCACCGATGAAATGACGCCCCTTGAAATGCTTAACCAACGGCTTGGGCGCCGTCAGGCTGACTAGCGCTGTAGGTTGGAATGAGCTGCCAGGACCAGACGGAGGCGGGCCTTCCTCAATGTTCCATGACGAAGGGGCGTCAACCGATGTCACAGGCACCTTTGCTTCTTCGAGCGCCCTGATCACTGCGGGAAACGGCTCGCGAATTTCGCCAGAGAAACTGAATCCTGGATCCATAATGTTAGGCGCTCAGTCACGAAAAGAATAACGGCGATGGAAACAAACCGAAGATGGCATCCACGATATGATCCGTTGACTTGACGGCCGCCGTGAAATCGTCAACGAATGGGACGTTCAGATCTACTAGCTGCTGCGCCAGTCGCTAAAGAAGAAACGATCAGCGAAAAAGTTCGACCCGCCCCCGCATGGAAGGAAAAGGGTTCATTGCAAAATCCGCAACCGATACGCGCGAAACGAGACGCTACCGTTTTCTTTTGGGAGGAAAACCATGGACCTGTGCGATTGCATAGCATGACGTGTGAGGACGACAAATATCATCAGCGCATTATCGGGGGGCGATGCAGGGAAAACTCGAAGACGAGGAGTCGCCGGTAGATATGGTATGTAATGCGAGCATTCCCCATGTATAATTGCACCAAACGAATCGATCGGGATAGACAAGCAAATGGATCCTCACTCACTTGGTATAATTCATTCTTGCTTCTCTTGGGATAGTAAACGGTCGGGTTATATCCATAGTGACGAAGATGCCGGGCGGCAACCAGCCCGTCGCCCCCTGTAGCACGGTGAGCTTTACGCTGTAATATCGGGGTTGGGACAAGCCTACCGTTGTTTCCAGGTCCGCAGGCAACCAAGACGTTCACGCCTCGGCTGGGTGGGTGAACACGGTAGACTGCAGCTGATGTCAATTGTCATCCGGGATGGCGCTCTGGGCGACGTAGGAAAATACCAGCTTGAGAAACGGATAGACCGGCAAGTTCCATCAGCTGGTCAATAGAAAAGGCACCGGTGCTCATCAAGTCCTTGTCGAGGGCCGCAGCCGCCTTGGCACCAAGAGTCTACGCAGAGCGGCGATCAGCAATTCTGCCCTTTTTGAGTCCCCCTCAGCAGTACTCACTCTCATGGCCATATCGTAGGAAAATTATTTTCGTGATGGCTTCGTTTGTGTTGGTTTGGGTTTGGCGGGTGACGTTGAGGTGATGGGTTGAAGTCTGCCGATCAAGTTAGGAGAAGGGTGGAAGAAGACGGAAGGGACGTGCGACGGGGCTGACATCACTCCGCATCGGAGTTTACAGGTGGCACGCAGATCGGGAACGGCAGGAGCGGCCGCCGGCTCGGCTATCGCCGAGAGAGGCCCACACAGTACGGGCGGTGCATCACGTCTGGAATGGAATACCAAAGTATACTGTGCCAACGACATGATTTGTTCTACCCTCACTCTCTTTTACCTCTTTGGGGTCAGGCGACTACATTGATGATATCGTTTTGCAGCTCATTTTTCATGATTATTCCGGATTGATTATGCTGCAGATACCTTTATCCAACCGAGTGATAAATCATTGTTAAAACTCTTTGGGACAGCAGCACCAGGCTCGCGTGAGAGCTTCTGGCCAGTGAGATAGCGATTACCATTGTACTCAAAACCCTACACCATTGATCACAAGACACGGACAGAAACTTACAAGCAGACAGAGCTTCGCCTTTGTTTAACATTCTCAGAGTGTGCTCAACCAGACATTTTGTATGTCGCATCTTTTGGCGGCCATGGGGGGAAAGACCCGGCCCATCGATCACATGAAGTCCATTTCCCCAACCGTGTAATGATGCCCTTTGAAATCCTTGAAGTCCACGTCTCTCGTGGGAAATCCAGTGGTGTCAAGCATTGCCTCAACCATCCCGCTCTTCCCACCCCATGTGAACTCGACAAAGGCGCGCATCATGTCGGTGCCGTTCAGCAGCGTGCTCGAGGTCCAGAGCTTCCCATCATGAGCCCAGCGCTTCTCAACCCAGTTGACGACCGGCGCCTTCTTCTTCAACGCGTCGATAGCCGGGCGAGGGCCGGTGGCCGTCTTGCCCGTGAGAATTCCCGCCTCCAGGGGGGGGAACATGCCACCGCAGATGGTGAGGAAGGCGCTGCACTCATCCCAGACCTTACGGATGAAGGCAAGCTCAGCTTCGCTGGTCTTGTACTCGAGATCATGAGCGCCCATTAGCGCGATGTCAAGCGGGGGGCAAGACTCGAACGAATCCTGTTCATTTTGTCAACGTGGGCCTCGCGCCAATGATGTCCTACTCCACTACTACACTTACAGTGGGCTGAATCAAGGCAGCGCTCCTCATCCTGGCAGGCTTCCCGTCCTCGGTGATCCAGTGTAGCTCTATGTCTAAACCTTCTTTCCACATCTCCTTGGGGAAGTTCATCATCCGACAGGCAGTCTTGTCTATCAGAGAAAAGAACTCAAAAGGCGCGACGTCAAGCAGTTCCGTGACGCTGTAGTAAGTTCGATTATCAGTATGTTCCATTGGGGAAGGAGTTTGACGTGGTCTTCCACAAACCCTTTGGTCAAGATAACGCCGGCACGAATCGCGCGGTTTGGTTCGCTCAGGTTGAAAGCCATGGCTCTGGAAATCTGTAAAACTGGGTATGGTGGTAATGGCGAAGAGGGTTGCAGCTGTTTGGATATTGGAAAGTGACTGATCAAAGGCGAGCCACGAGTGGGTGTCTGGGGAAGGGTATTTATAACTTGGATCCAATTCTTTTCACGATAGGTACTGTGGTAGTTACTTTTGCCGGCCGACATGTTTTCAGTGCAGACCTCCCCCCTGTATAGCGACGTGCCGAGACGGCACGACGGTAGTCATCCGAGTGGGTCCGGAAGTTACGCCTAGCCCCGGCGTCAGCAAGCACACGTCCACGAAAACCCGGCGAGCTCTGAGAGAGAAGGTCCGAGCTCAGATAACATCAAACGCGCCTTGGCTAGTTTGGGAGTTCGTGTAGACGCTAAGGGGTATCTGCTCCCGAGGCTGGTCGGAATTGACGAGTATTACTGTGCGTATACGTAAGAGCGAGCCACAATAGGCGCAGCCACTGAGCTGTCTACCGAGCATGAAGGAAATGTGCATGCTTTTGTAGGTTCCACTTCTATACAAGCACGAGGAATATCAAAAATCTAGCCGGTGGCTTATGAACACATAATGATCACTGGAACCTCAATCGAACCTCTTCAACAAGCTCACCACGCACCTCACCTGTTTCCGTGGATGAAAGCAAACCGCTTCCCGATGGAGAGGCCCCGTGCGGCCGGTTCCGGTTCTTTCAATCCCGCGATCGAGTCAAAACTCCCCAAGGACCATCTCATCTCCGAACGACTAAAGTCCTCGCTGGTGTTTCCTTGCATGCTGGCTCGTAGCGCATCGGAGGCCTTCTTCTTCCGGTGCTCGGTGCGAGCAATAGCAGCGACGACCATTAGTAGAAGAACAGCGACGACGATGGCAACGGCCACGGTTGCAGAATTGTACCCCGACGGGCCTGCGCTTCTGGGATGTGCCGCTTCCGGAAGTGGAGAGGCAGGCTGGAGAGGTCAGGCTGGCATTCTCAGAGTGTGGGCGGCACTGAATGGGAAACGTACGCTTGGAGCTGCCGACACCCGCTCGGAGCGAGGGTTATAACCGGCATACATGGCGCAGAACAACCGGTACGTTGATTTTGAGAGGAAATGCGACAGGCCTGGCCACCAGAGGCCGTGTCAGAGCCCGCGGGGCTCTTCATATACGAAGCAGCACGGGATGAAAGTTCTGTTGAGCACTCGACCGGCACTTCCGAAAACTGATCAGCAGAGGCGATACCCTCTCAAAAGTGCAGATGGGGCACATTCTGAGTCTGGCATAAGCAGCCGCAATATGACTTGCATACACGGGGCGTCACAACACCATCACAGTGAGTCGAATTTCAGAGGCTCACTGCCAGCCTCACGTAAGTAACACAACTTTACTTCTACTGCTGCTATGAAGCAAAGGGTTTCTTACGTCCTGACAGAAGCAATCGTCTGTCGGTCGCCATTTCTAGCTCAAACGGCCACAGATGGGGAGGGGCCGCGTCGATCAGGCTGGATTCAGGCTGGGTTGCAAGTGTCAAGGCAAGGCATCGAATCAGACAAGACTCGCAGCTAGTTCGGCCCGTGGTGTCACGACGTGTCCCGCGAGTCTGGACGCCCGCTCGGTTGCATGATATAAAATCTTGTTGTGGGAAAGCAAGGGTCGCCACCGACTGGCGGCGGGTCGCGTGGTAGACTCCATGAGCTAATCAGATCAGACCAGCTGGCGTAAGATCTCACTGCATTCCAGAGCCAAGCATGCGACTAACGAGGCATAGGCTACACGGACGTCTGTCGTACCACGGTACACCGTCCATTCTTCCACAAGTCGTGTAATTACATATTTCTCATGAGCTGGGGCACATAGCAGATAGGGGCCATCTAATGGGTGAAGAAAAAACATGTATTGTAGGAAATAGGTTCAAAACAGCATGAGCCTCCTGTGATAATATTCTTGGCAAGCTTGTTGTTTGTGTGGTGTTGCAACCCGTCGTTCCGATGTCGTAATGGCGACGGCTGTTCCGAATAATGGTCAGAAGATGGGGATCTGCGCGCAAAAAGAGGTGTTTCCACCAACGAGGATGATCAACATATGGCAATGCTGACATCAGATCAGTCAACTTCCCGCTGTAATTTATTTCTTATAAAGCTGCCAAATTCTTGAAAATGACACGCTGACCGCCTCACCTCTATTTAGCTGGCAGTAGGGCTGGATAAGATCAGCCTGGTTTGATTACGTGCGCAGCGACGGGACGGCGGTGAAGGAAGTTGGACATGCCGATGAATGTGAAGGAAACAAATCTGGGAGATGGGGAGAAAAGGAAACCAAGACGAAGAGAAAGCAAGAGCTCGTATTTTCCGGCCAATTTCAACTAAACCTCCAGAGCGGGATGAGGAAACACCTGGCTTGACTACTCTTGCCCCTGTATGCTAAGCTATGAAATCAAGGTGAGCAGCAGCGTGCTTACGTACGCCGAAGCCCACCGAGATTAACACGTCAAGAAATGGCCCGTGCGCCAGGGTCGCACTCTTTACCCGCTCCGTTCCTGAGTTAGCGGGGCCCGTAGGTACCGAGGAAGATGGGTAAACAACGTGGGAGCAAGACAAAACAACTAGTCCCCGCCTCGAGCCTCCCAAAAGGAAAAACAAACGATCATCATCCCGCGACCGACGGGAAACAAAGCTCGCGCACTTCTCAGCAAAACCCAACGAGACTCCCATCAACCACCACCTGCCCATCCGACCGGCCGACCAGCGGAGCCAGTTCTACCAGGCTCCCGCGATCGAGACGGGGGCACCAGTCAAGTCATCTACAAAACACCCAAAGTAAACAAAGAATAGAAGAAAACAACAAACACCCCGACCGCCGTCGCGCAGAAACACGGACCACATACCGCGCACTACAGACCACAAAAAGACCATGGCCCAAAACGCCGCCACCTACGCGGATTGCGTCGCCTCCCTCCGCTCCTCCCTCAACTTCCTCGAGTCCTCCGTCGCGACCCTCGACGCCGGCGTCTCGGACCTCCCGCGGCTGTCCTCCGTCCTCCGCCCGACGCGGCACTTCGAGCTCATCCCGCAGCCGACCCTCGCCGCCGCCGAGGCCTCGCTGCGCGACGAGATCGGCCCCCAGATCGCCCTGCTCCTCGACCGTGCCGAGGCCCAGATCGCCCGCCGCGAGAGGCGCATCGAGACGCTGCAGGCCCGCTGCGAGCTGCTGCAGGGGCGGCTGGCGCAGCCCGAGGGGGGGGACGGCGGCGCGGGGAGGAAGGGCAAGAGCAAGGGCTTGGGAAAGGGCGCGGGGACCAAGAGGCCGCTGGGCGGGGAGAGCGCCCTACGCGCGAGAGCCGTGAGGCAGCGGAGGGAAGGGCTGGAGTACAGCGTTGAGAGGCTCGAGTTGGAGGTCCTGACCAAGGAGAGGGAGCTGAGGAAGAGGCTGGACAAGGCGTGAGCGACGACGACGCACCGGCAGGAGACCGGAGTCGAGGGATTGGCGTGAGGCGGACCGAAGCTTTTGCTGCCGTCGGGGCGAAGGAGGGAAAATGAGCTGTGTGGATGATTGTTTTGATACCCAATGCAAGAGGGCGAGGACGTCGCCATCAACAAACGGAACGCGGCTCTGGAGAACGAGACTGAGGTTCGATACTAGGCGGCTATGAATGACTTTGCCCGGCTTGGGAATGTCGGGTTAGCGGACCGGATGGCCGCGTTGCTGGAGAAGAAGGGTCTATGAGACTGTGCTCCTGGCACAGAGATCTCGCATTACGGGGTTGTCCGGGGTCCTGCCCGAGGTTCAAGTCGGTTGTCAAAGAGTCACAACATATCAGAATGGAAATTGGCATGAGTCGGCGTAGCATCGCCACAAGAATTCCGAAAACATGGATACCCGAACCTCTCGACCTCTGTTTGTTTTGACGTTCTGGCGCCGGTAACAACCCTGCCTCACCCACGCATTCACAATCGCCATGCCAATACGTAGTTCTTGAGTATGTGCAATACCATTTATAACACAGCGAGGGAACACCAACATGCATGGGTATCCCACCTGCGAACTACCGTAGCTATCCGAATGACCGACCCGTTGCTCGTGAAAACCGTCCCAGAAAGAAAACAAAAAAGTAAGAAGTAGTAAGAAACACGCACAATCCCTTTGCTCCAGCTGCAATGGCAAACAAGCAAGGTACACTGGAAGTAATAGGTAGAAGTCCTTCGCGCGAGGATGGGCGGGGAGAAGTTAGAACAACAGGTGGAAGAAAGAAGCCATTTCGGCGGATATACGTGGTGCCGCCCGTGGCTCGGAAAGGCGGCGATCGGTTCTGTCCCGGACAAGGGACCCTAATGTACTCCAACAAGCACTGAGCGTGAAACCATTCCTATGTCCCATAGTGTCATTTTTTTTTTGCTCCCATCTCCAACGGCGAAATGAAATTCATGAGCATCATTATAACAGGATCAGGTAGTTGCTTGGCGCGATACCCGTCTCGCCCGTCTCCTTGCGCGCTTGCCACCACCGTCCGCTCACGTCGCTGACCTCCAAGATCTCGTGCTTGGAGAAGGAAATCTCGTTCGCATCGTCGGGATTGGCCTCGTAGCTGTAAATGGCCTTCGCGCGGTAAGGGTACTCGGTAGGCGGCACCACCTCCTGGTCTTGGCCAGGAGTTTTCGTCGCTGGCGGGGTGGCGTTGAAGGTCGGCGCAACGACCGAGTTACGAGCTGGTGTGGTGGAGATGCCCTGAACAGGGGACGGGTTCTCGAAGCCGTTGAGCTGCGCCGAGGTGTACATCTGCGGAGGTTGCACCGAAGTCGAGGTTTCGGGTCGGCCGCCGCCGTACATCATCTGTCGACTATGAGACTCTTTCTGGAGAGCGAAGGAGTCGAGGTAGGCGCGCGGCTTTGCGGAAGGGGCGGAGCCGAAGTAAAAGATCCAGACAATCTACGGCAGTCAGTATTCCAGTCACTCAGTAAACACAAAGACAACAGCAATAACGAAGAAAAACGTACGGTAACCATGGCCATCAGAATGAAGCCAGCACCGGCAGCCTGGCGGGCTCCGTTGGCGGAGTAGATGAGGGAGTGAATGGTCAGCGAGTTCAGGGCTAATGCGGCCCCTAGGTATCCCGTGAGAGCGACGTGGTAGGTCTGCGCCGTGTCGGAAGCAACAACGACGAAGACGCCGGCGATAACGAAGAACATGTAGACGACTGTCCACCATGCGAAAGGCGGAAACGAGCCGGAGTCAATCGTAACCTGTGTCGTGGCGATGATAGAGCTGATGAATGCGATTACCCACGCAAGCTGAAGAACAGTCAGCTATCAGACAGAAGCCAGGGGCGTGGACATGTGCCGGCATCAACTTACCATGGAGATGGAGACGGTAGCCAGGGCAAAGGGGTCACCGATGATGTTCCCCATATTGATACCCTTCCTCCCGTACTGAGCTCTTGACTGTTCCATTTTGCGCAATGATGGTGAGTGAAGGGAGCCGTAGGATGGCATAGAGAAGGACGTTGGGGTTTGTCGCGTGAGAATTAATTGCCTAGGGGCAAATGACGACAATCAGTCTCGATTGAAGTCCGGTTGCCGGAAATTGGGTCGAGCGACTTCGAAAAGTTGTCGAAGCCGGACAATCGAACAGGATGGCTCGGCAAAACGGACGACGAGGAAGAACGGTACAAGATCCAACGGTGGATACGTAATGCGAATGCCGCGAGGGGGCTGTCGTGGCTGGGATTTAATTCCTCAGGGTACTGGGGGGGAAGGAGTGACTGGTGATTGGGCCCGTCGGTAAAAACCTGGAGCGTACCGGGGGATGGGTGTTGTGATGGCTGTGTCGATTCAGTACGCGCAAGGTATCGTGTGCGACGTGTGGTGCGCTGATACGTCTGGGTCGCAGCGGCTAGAAGGCAGCAGCGAAAGACGGCCGGCTGAAATGATGAAAATGGTTGAAGTCTGGAGGTCTCGAAGGCGAGTCAATCGTTTTGAGAGGGTTGTCCAGCAAGGCGGCCTCTTTTCCAAGGAAAGAAAAAGGGTCAATCGGGAGACGGAATAGTGGTGACGAATCGAATCGAAGACTGCGGCGGATTGGATGTTGATGTAGTGGAGTAGAAAGGGAGAAAAAAGGTCGGAAAGTCGACGTAGTGATGAACCGGAAGAAGAAAGGATGCAAGGTGTGAAGGAAAAACAACAAGAGACGACAACGAATCGATGTCGTGTCGAAGGAGAGGAGGAAGAGCGAGGTGCGTCGATTGGAGACGAACAACGACGACGGCGGTGTTGTAGGGGCAGCCGAAAGCCAAGGCAGTCTGTCGGAAGTGCAGGGAGAGCGGGCGGGCGTTGGTCGTGGGTTGATAGTGTGAAATGAAGGGCGACGACTAGTAGGATGTCAAACAAGGAAGCGGGCGGCGTGGGAAAATGAGGCAGAAAGGTGCGCGGGCGGGGGACTACGACAGAAGCAGACCAGGCCAGACCAGGCTTGCCGTAGGCGCAGCAGACGAGCGGGAGAAGGAGGCGCGGCGCGGCGTCGATATCGTGGTATGGCGCAGTTTCTGGCTTTGTATTCCCTTTGCCGGATCGCTCGAGAAATAGGTCAAGCTCGTGGGAATGGGAGCGAGAGGCTTTTTCGGTGCCTGGTTTGGTTGGTGCAACTCAGGAACGTCTTTCGGGGTGGATGCAGGAGGTAAACACTAGTGGTGTAGGGTAGTCAGGGACCTCGACTACAGGTAGAGTAGTGGGGGGTGGGTGGGTTTGCGTCCTTGTGGCAGTCGTCGTGTCCGGGACCGCGCGTCGATGAGCAAAAGTCCAATCCGCCCCTATTAGTTTTCTGTTGCAGCGGTTGCCAGTCGGATTCCGTCGAGCCCCAGGGCGAGTGTGGGTTTTTGGACCTGGTCTAGCTTGCTTGCTTGCCGGGTGACGATCTCTTGTCGTGTGTCCGTGCTTAGTGTGTTGGAGTAGGTACTGTACAGCTAGCTTGCGTGTGTGTGTGTGAACGTCGCGTCTCTCTCTCTCTCTCGCTCTCGCTCTCTCTCAATGAAACCGGGGTTGGGGCCGAGTCCTTGGGTCCTTTCTCCTCTGTCTTTCCCTCTCGTTCTGTGTGTATCTCTGTCTCTGCTCCAGCGAGGGGCAATTGGGAACGCCGTTTGGTCGGAGAATGGGGATTTGAAGGGATAGGTGAGAGGAATGAACAGTGGGGTGGGGAGAAAGGCATTAAAAGAGGAGGACAGCGCGCGAGAGCGACTGGGAAGGCCGCCGATAAGATGCAAGGGCCACCAGCGGTATGGGTGTGTGGGTGTTGCAGCAGCTAGTTCATACCTTGTTGGTAAGCTGCGCGCTAGGGGGCCTGAGAGGAGGGGGGGGGGGGGGGGTCTCGTTCTTTCGGACACTGGGAGGAAAACGTGTGCGTGCCGAGTGCTGAGTGCTGCGTAATTACGACACAGAGATACAGACTCGACTCGACGCACAACGTGGACGGTGGAACGGACACAGACCCAGCAAGATCTCAGGCACACACACTGGTGGACGCGGGAAACGAGCCGATGGGGGGATAAGGTCAAGCGCTGATCGACTGGGTTTGATTGCTGCGAGCAGAAAGCAAGTTACAGACATACATACTTGCTTACGCCCATTAATTACCCATTAATTACACCATGGATTGATTAGGTAGACGGAATAGATATTACTTCTCTTTCGGCCGGGCCATCTGACAGGCAATATAACCCATCTCATGCCCCCCCCCCCCCCCCCTCCCCTCCTTCCCATTCAAATAACCAGATGGATGCACTGCCAGCCCCCAGGTGGTCCTATTGCCAATGATTCTCGACCAGGCAGCGCTGTATTGCAGATGCACGCATGCACACCCCTACTGCGTATTGCTATGTACTTCCTTGGTAGACGATCTGAGCCAACCGAATCGTGGCAATGGCAATGCGGGAAGCACTTCACATACACTGATACAGCCTACTCTCACCATTCCCTTTTGCCTGCTGCATGACACAGTTCATGCGCTTCTCTTTCAGCACCGTGTGCGCGTCGGGGGACAGGAAATGTCGTCCAGCAGCAGCAGCAGCAGCAGCAGCAGCAGGCAGGAGCCGCAGGAGTCCTGTACAGGGTAAGAGTTGGTGTATAACACCAAATACGGTAGGGGCAAGACAGAGTATGTACCATCGTACGGGCAGGGCGGGCAGGGCAGGGTACGGTACTTGCCCAGAACGAGTCTCCTGATAGAACAGTACCTTCTTCGTGCCGATTCTCCTCATTCGGGAGAGCTCTTGCGCCAGGGTACCCAGTCTCCCTCTATCAACTTCCCCGGAAAGTGTTGGTGCCTCCCTCCCTCCCCCTTGGCTCAGAAATCGAGGCTAGCCTCCTGGGGGGTTTGAGAT
The DNA here is from genome assembly GCA_030867225.1 of Colletotrichum caudatum. Taxonomy (NCBI): domain Eukaryota; kingdom Fungi; phylum Ascomycota; class Sordariomycetes; order Glomerellales; family Glomerellaceae; genus Colletotrichum; species Colletotrichum caudatum. The sequence goes on from MU846232.1 coordinate 19,181, forward strand.
TTTTGACTTTCTCAGGTAGGTGGTTCCTCTTGGGGATTCCTCCTCGCGTTCCTGCAGGGCCCTCCCTCCCTCGAGATTGATTGGACGATGAAGTTGCCCGCCCCCCCTCCAGTGATCTCTGATGATTGGACGGATGCGCTCCTGCCCCTGATCCATGCCCTCACCAGAGCACAGTCCTTTTCGTCTTCCTCCCCACCTTGACATGCCTCATTTATATCATTATATTCTTGGTTCACTTCAGCCTCAGTGATGTCTACGCCTTCGACCACTCTGGCACTCACTGCCTTACCTGAGCCGAGACCTGGCCATGTGTCGACGGGAGGCTTAAGGAGGGGCCGTGGATCCCGTCGTTGCATCTGCACTACACCTTCTGTTCCACCGATGCCGGCACGGATTCTTCCATCTGTTCCTACCTGCAATCGCCCTGCCATTACCCGCGTGTTCGGCCAGCCTGGCCCTCCCGCGAACCATGGTTGAGCGACTCATTGAATCCCACTTCGGCAATGGGGCGGACCCCAGCCAGTTCGAATCAGGAGCGTCTCGGGTCCATTTGGGTGCCCACACACCACCGGCGTTCAGCCAGTGTACATACAGTAGTATGGTGTGGTGTGAATGATTGTGTGTGCATGTGCCTGTGCCTGTGTGCCGTGGCCCCGCGGTTATTGAACAAGCCGCTCGCGCTCGTTTTGGATATTGTTCCAGGGCTTATTCTTTCATGGTACCTATACCTGCTGCTGCTGCTGCTGCCGCCACAAATCTCCGCTCCGGTGGATGGGATACAGGCACCAAAGCCGAGAAACCCAGACGGCGACTGCCGAACGATGTGCGATTTTAGCCGTCGACGAGGGTTACCTAACACTCTGGCAACGGAGCCCGTTACTCTCAGCCTCTGCTAGAACGCATCGTCTGGTGGACGAGTATCGATAATGGCTGTTCCGCCGTCACTGGCCGATGGGACCACGCCGCCAGCGTCCACTTCCGGCGGCGCCTGTCAACGTGATGATGTTTTCAGTGTCGTCGTTGACGTATCCGGCGGCCAGGGTGAGGAAGTCGACGATCATCACAGCTGATCTTCAAGCTTGGCCCCTCGCACGGGGCATGAGCAAACGCGTTTTCGACCCCAGGGTGTTGGGATCAGAGAGATGGTGACGAATGCTGAGCTGTGCGTATGTAATCGGAGCAACGGCCACTCTGGGTGTGCGAGAGCTTTTGTGTGATCTAGCTCATCTCTGACGTGTGCTGTCTCATCAGCAACCTTTGGTGAAGAAGCTTGAGAAGGGCCAATTGAACAATAGGCTTTTCAGCAGGGACTTTCTGGAAAGAGCCGACGGTAGACAGCGACGGCGGTGGCGGCTCCCGAGGCAACGAGGAATTCTTGATGCCACTGGAAACAAAGAAACGCCGTGTTTTCCGATACTCGGTTTGGCGAGAAACGCGGCGCGGACTAGCTTTTGGCAGGCGAGCTGCCCCGGTGTCTGAGGTTTCACATCGTCTGGAACGCCCTACCGGCCGTACATGAGGAGGAATGGGCGCCAACGGTCGAGCCGTCTCCCTCCTCGGGTCTCTAGCCCGAACGGTTGCTGTAGAAAGAGAAGCCAGGTAGATATGCCAGGTAGATATTCTCTTTCATGTAGCGACGACAATGGGCAGACTCGGCAGATGACTGGGGAGCTCACATCTCCGTGTCACGCGAACACAGGGCAAAATATTGAGTGATACTCCAGTAAATGCCACGGCGGGATGGATGGAGGGGCTCCCGACTGACATCCAGAGCCTGTGCGGATGCAGACGCCAGGGAGTCACAGCCCAGTGCATTGCATATGCGTCGTGAGCACCTCCGACAGAATGCGGGTATGTATGCGAGAGCATGCAAAAGAGACCTTTGGCTTGAAACCATATCTCTCTCTGGGCTCCGGAGTAGATATCCGTACATACAGGGCGAAATGACCAGCTGCCAGCTCATTCCGCGCTGTTCTGGAGCGGGGGGGTCCTCTGATCAACACCGGCCCCGCCCAGGTCCCTCGTTGTGCAGTGTTTCAGCGTCAGGCGCGCGTTCGCCGCAAGCGCGGACAGAAATCAATATGCATAGGCCAGTTGTAGCAGAGGCTGCAGAGCAGGTCTATGGGCATTGGTAGGGTTTCCTCGCGGTATCGACGGACGTTCCTCCCGGGCGCGAACCAAACGCTCTTTTCGGCGCGCAGAAAGCACGGTAGGGCTGCGGCCACTGTCCATGTCATTGACGACGACACCGGTGCCATGGTTTCCGTCACTCTGGCTGGCCACTACACTACCCGCTCTTTCCTGGTCATCCCAGGGCAGTTGGGGGGATTTGGGAGAGCGGGGGGAGATGGCGACTGTCGTGAGGTGAGATCCTGACAGAAGCAGCAGGTATGCATGCCATGTTCATGATACCTGACCAAATGCATAGGAACACATGAACAGGAACGGAAACGTAGACACCATACGTGTATATCTCCTGAGGTGGGTAGGTAGGTCTGCAGCAGTATAAATCACACCTTCCTCAACAGTCATGTCTGGAGAAGCTTGGCAGGTGCACTGTGCAGCAGCACCTTAACAATTTCCCACCAGCCGAAACCCCTGATAGCCTCCCGCTGCCCCCTGCATATGCTGTTGACGAACAAGTCCGTGCGAATCTGATGCCATCGCTTTCCATCTCCTGTATGCTCACATGTTGACAGCAATGTCTACCTCGCAGGGCTTCCTTCATGTGGAAACCGTGACGACCCAAGCACCCAGCGCGGCCTCTTTCTGAAGCAGTCGGTTTGCCCACCGGCTTCGGTGGGGGGGAGGGAAAGGGGGAGAAGGTGGAGGAGGAGGAGGAGGAGGAGCAAGCGAGCTCCCCAATCAACGAAACATTTACGGATCCTGATCCGATAGCCTGGACGCGGAGGGGCTAGAACCCGACTTCTATAGCAAGTACCGTGCTGGGGATAGCTGTCAGCCCGGCGAGAGACCCCATGGCTGCGACGCCTACTATGTACACGCAGTTTACGCCCCTTGATGAGGTCTTCCCGGCGTGATAGCAAGGTAGCCAGGACCCTACCGTCCTCCAGTATGTGCCGTCCACCCGGGGGTAGGATTCCCTCTCAGTCAGCCATTGCGTAACGGAATGGCTCCTGGGCCGTCTGGGTCCGACAATTGCACGCAACCGAAATCATTCCTTTGAGTTCCGATGGGGCAAGGCGAGACGAGACGAATCAACCGGTCTTACACGTTACCCTTGGAGGGTTGCCACATCTAGCTGAGCCGTCGCCATCCGTGCCTCCGCCGCGTGCCCACGGACGAAAGCCCCTAACCGGGCGGGCCACAACCGAGGATGGCGCGGCATCCAAGAAGCCAAGATTTCTCGGCTGGGCATATCAGCCTTGTTCCCATCTGCGCTCGGTCCTGGCCTCCGTCACACCCAGACCCGGCCCGTCTTCTATTGACTGGGCCTCGTTGCATGGCTCGGCATGCATCTTTTGAGAGGGGAGCCCAGCATATTCTCTCGTATTAGACTACTTGCCGCTGCTCACAAGCTCAGTTGCCAGCAGAACTCACTCTTGGTTTAGCTACCTGCTCGCCAAGTTCATACACGAGTCTAATTCAACCCACAAGAGCAGCAGTCGGGTCAAAGTTTCGTGAGAATCTTCCACCCCGGTCCTCAAGCTGGGACAAACCTGCTTCTGAAACGCGGAGAGGCCAATCCCGTACCGCTGCACAAGCCGCCCCAGCATCTTACCCTCCTGCTCCTATCCCATCGCGATTGCATCATGGGCAACTGCTCTGATCCGATCATGCGCAAACTCTGAGGAAACTTCTTCGTCCTACGTCGCCGTTCGGGTGGCCGACGTCAGACCTTTCGGACTTGCCCTCAAGTCCTCGCACATGCTTCGGGAGGACGATGCATTGTGTGATCTGAACCTTTCACACGTCACTGCCGGAACACCCATTGAGCCAAGTGTGCGACGAACAGAGTCTACCGGTATATAGGACGAAAGGCGAGCCTACTTTGCCGATTAGCCGTGAATGGTATCATCACTCTTTCTTCCCAATGGCTGACAGTGCCATCATCACTGTCTCTGCCGATGTTGCCTTGGTCGTGTTTAATCGCCGCGTCCAGTTTACATCAGGCAAGGCAAGCCGTCTGTTTCATGGATGCCGACACAAGATGACACGACGAGAGGTCGACAAGGTCCGGTTCCGAGGTTATAAAACACGTGCTATGCGCGTGCGAGGCCTCGTTCGAAGAAGCTCCTCGGGAGCGACGGTGGCGTGCTGACCCAGAAAGGGTCATCGCGATGCGAACGCGGAAACGCATCCAAGGGGATTATCAGATGGCTGCCGCCTCCTCTTTCTTCTCCCGCTGAGCCCTCCGTACATGGCGTTCAACCCACTCAACCCGGCCTTCGACCTCGGCAACGAACTCGGACGCACTTAGGACGCCTTGCTGATACCAGCTCTTGAGGACCTCCTCGCTCCGGGCGCGGAGGTCGGCTATTTCCGCCTCCTGGGCCATCTGGGTCGCTTCGATGCCTCGCATCTTGGGCACAAGAGAAGCCAGGACCGCGCTCTGTGAGGATTCGGGGATCGGGCAGTCGTTCACGGAGGTCAATGACGAGGCCGTGGCCGGAAAGGATGCCGCTGACGCGAGGACGGTTGCTTGAACTGCTTCTGGGGCGAGCTGGGTCGGGGGTTCGGAGGGCGGAGGGGGTTGGAAGAGAGTCGGATGAGAGTTATCTGCAATGCCGTCAACAAGCCGCAGATATGAAGTACAGGGGACTGGATCCTTCAAAGAACTTACATAGCTTCATCAGCTCACCGTACACGCGGATACGGGACAAGAGGTGGTTGAAGCGGCGTTCAAGTTCTTCTAGCGTCTCGACCACGGACTCTGTCTGGGAAGGCGACGACGATGCGGCCGGGCCATACAAAATGTGTTCGATTCGTAAAAGCCTTGATTCGAGGAGTGACACCGTCGAGAGAGTTGTGTTATCGAGGGAGTTGTCCATGGCGGCTAGGAGAGCTGCGCGTGCCGTCGCGCGCCAAAAATGTGAATAGACGCGGTGGGGACGATTTCTTGGATGCGGAGCAGGCAATCCGAAGTCTCGGCGTCGTGTCCTACACGGTGTTGCGTGCGGTCTGGACTCGGGAACTCTGGCGCAAATAGTTCGCCGGAAAGGTGTCACAGGCTGAGAGGTCGGGATGTGGTCAGTCGTGTGAATAGGTAAATAGGTAGGTAGGTTAGCGTGCCTACCTGGTAAGGCTGAGGCGAGCTTTGAGTGGCTGAAGCTTCCTGCAGCTGAAGACAAACATACCCTTTGGTTCCCAGATGTCCCCAGGCGACATGTGGCTCGTGACGGACCCACGCCACTAGTGCTCCCGGCGCGAATACCGTACAAATAAATATCCCTATTCACCTAGCCATGATGGGAGAGTCCAAATGAGCTTTCAGGGGCAAGGGCCCGAGGTCCGTCGACTTGAGTAGTCTTCCTCCCTCTGTACCAAACCAGGCCTGAAATTGCTTGGTTGGGGCGTCTCCTTTCCACGACATATGTCCGTCTTACATTTCTTCAAATGGCACCTAGGTATCCGTGCCTCATTGCTCATTTAACTTTCGCAAAAGCACAAACATTTTTACTGTGGGAAAATAAGGCGAAAATTATTAACTTGAAACCCCAACATGACCAGAGTTATGTAATTAGAGTGACTCCGCCATGCTCAGATTGACAAAGTGTCACCCGGAGACCCCAGCCCCCCCCCCCCCCCCAAACCGGGTGGCGGCGCTTCGAGGTGAGCACCTAAGGTCTCTCTTTGTCCATCAACAAGCCCTGATAGGCACTCGGAATGTGTCCTCGTGGCCAGTACACCTGGCCGTGGCCTGGACATTCCGTGTACGTGAAAACGTAGGAACTCTTGTCAAGTTCCAGTCGGGGAGCTCCAGTCTTTTTTTTCTTCCTTTCCACCTTCTTTGTTCTTACCTAAAAGCAAGGCTTCTCAGGTAACAGAAATCAACGACATTGGACAGGGAAAAAGACCGGGCAAGCATCCATTCCTCCGAGAAACAAGCACATCATTCTCGTCCCCTCCCAGTTGCCTGTCAGCCAAGACCCCAAAGCCTGACACCCCCGGCCTGTAACCAGGCTTTGTTACACTGCAACCGCTCTGGCAAACTGGCCAATCCACACAATCTACACCCTTACTTAGCCTTTCGTCTATTCAGCGGGACCCCTTCCAACCCCCCACGGAACCGGTATATTTCCTTTCCCTCCATCCATACCAGGCACCAAACCAACGCTTGTTGTTGTTATTCAGTCTAACGTGTGGCCTGCGTTGTGCCTGTCGCCTACGACTTGCGACGCAGACGATTGTCGACATATCGAGCGTAACGACTCGCCTCCCACGTCGTGACTCGGCTCTTCCACATATTCTCTAGCGGTCGACGGGCGAATGTACTGGTATTAGCCACCCTGACATTTGCCTTTCTTCGCGTTCCACCGTCTGTCCAGTGCGCCCATCTCCCTTCTGCGCAGTCTCACGGCCACACCGTCCGCGCGCAGACGTCAAATTACTCGGTCGCTGCACCCCGACGGACCTGCGAGGTTTGTCCCCGAAGGGTGGCCACCTCCTTTGCGATTTCGAAAGATTTGCTCAAAATCACGTCACAGCCTGCCTCGCCGCTTCCCCCAACGGCTGCGTGTTCAACGCCGCGCCTGCTCCGCTTGAGTGTGGATTCCGATTCGAACAACCCCAGACGCCGGGAAGCCGAGCAAAGCCGCAGCTTCTATCAATACCCCTCCGAATCAGCATTACGACTTCTTCCTCTACCAAACACCAGACCAGTCTTTACGTTGCGCATCTGCTCGATTAACTAGCGGATACTTACCACCAATCATTGCGATTGTGTTCTGTAACGATTGGTTGCGCCTGTGGACACTTCATCCAAGTTACCCGATTCGGCTTTCTACCACTGTCTTTTTAGCCCCTCTTATCTGGCCTCCGCCCTTGCGCTTGCGCCTGCGATAACCACACGCGACCGACGACGACGACTAGGACGACTACGACTGACCGACTTACTGACTGACCGCCTAACGACTGACTGACGACGATCGATCGCTGCGACCCAGAGCGGACTAATATGCAGAATTACTCAAGCATTACTGATGGGAGCGCAAATTCGATTGCGTCTGGAAGCTCTGGCGAAATGTCACGGTGCGCCGACCCCCTCACTATCTCCCAGCAGAGATGCGGAGCAAGATGTTGTCTAGGTGTGGGGGATATAGATGGATATATTTGCTGACGAACGACGGACAATAAATAGACAACGCCGAAGAAACGGAAGGGAAGGGGGAGGCCAGGCCTCGATGTCGAGTAGTGTGATCAATCTGCTCAATACCAGTACGTCCGATCCAAGAGCCTGCGCACCATGCGGTATCGGCCAAGAGACTAACGAGTGGCGATAATAGTCGTCGGCGCTGGCACGTTGGCAATGCCCTCCGTGATATCGCACATGGGCTGCATGCTTGGCGTGCTAATGATTGTCTGGTCCGGTATTACGGCCGCCTTCGGCCTCTACCTGCAGTCACGCTGCGCGCGATACCTCGATCGAGGGACATCGTCCTTCTTCGCCATCTCCAAAATCACGTACCCAAACGCCGCCATCCTATTCGACACTGCCATTGCGATCAAGTGTTTTGGCGTCGGAGTATCTTACATGATCATCATCGGCGACTTGATGCCCAAGGTCTTCATTGGCCTTTTCGGTGGTGTGGTGGCTAGCAATCCTTATTTGGGCGAACGTAACTTTTGGATCACTGCTTTCATGCTAGTCATTATTCCCCTGAGCTTCCTTAAAAAGCTAGATTCGCTTAAGTACACCAGTATTGTCGCTCTGGTTTCGATTGGCTATCTTGTTATCCTCGTCATCTACCACTTCGCTACCGACCGTCTCAAGGACATGAGCGAAATCAGAGTTGTCGAACCGGAGAGCGCCATCGCGTTTCTTAGCACGTTGCCCGTGGTTGTCTTTGCATATACCTGCCACCAGAACGTACGTCGGGTCCCTTGCCATGCCCAGTTTTCTTTGCTAACTTTGGGGTTAGATGTTTGCTATCTTGAACGAGATCAAGGACAACTCTCCTAGCAGTATCATAGGGGTTGTGGGATCGAGCATTGGCGGTGCCGCTTCGATCTACATAGTCGTTGCCATTACTGGCTACCTTACGTTTGGCAACAAAGTTGTAGGCAACATTGTCATGATGTGTAAGTGCTTTCATCCACATGCTGAGCTTTGCTGATACCTTTCAGATTCGGCAACCGCCGCTTCGTACATCGGCCAGCTGGCTATTGTGGTGCTTGTCACCTTCTCCGTTCCGCTGCAGGTTCACCCATGTCGCGCATCTGTCGATGCAATTCTCAAGTGGCGCCCGAACCGCAAACCAAACGGCAACGCTCGTGCCAACTCGCCTGGCGGACACCCACTTCTTCCTTCTTCAGCTTCTGTCCGCTCCGATCACGGATCCAGCTCCTCAATGGGCGAGGCCCGATTCGCCATCCTTACTTCTATTCTTCTCATTCTTTCTTATGTCGCAGCTCTCTCCGTTCACAGCCTAGAAAGAGTTTTGGCCTATGTTGGAAGCACTGGGTCAACCAGCATAAGCTTTATACTCCCCGGTCTTTTCTACTACAAGATCAGCGACCCCGACAGCATGCACCAGCAACGTCTCCACAAGGAGGATGACGATGCTGACGTTCCCTCGGACGACGATGATGTAGACCCCATGGTTACCAGCATCGCCAGTCTCGGCAGCGTAGCCAGCGTTGTTGCCAACCCGCGCCAATGGAACCGCAAATGGCGATGGGATCTCGAGCACATTGAACAGGACGCCCTGCGCAAGATGGCCTTGGCTCTCGCCATTTACGGCGTGTGTGTCATGGTCGTTTGCCTCTTTATGAACGTGGTATTCCATGCCTCTCACTGAACACGGAATTTTGCATTTTCCTCAACCTTACGGGAAAGAAGAGTTTTAGAGACGCTTGTTTTCGAGTGCGGTAGCACAGAACTGTTTATTTCATGCCTGTTAAGGATAGACACCGCAACGTCTCAGAAATCCGCGGGAAGCGATGCGCATTTTTGGAGTCGGGTGGTTTGTTTCTGTTTTCTTGTGTCTTGTGGGCTTCACTCGAGTACTCTCCTTTGCATAACCCCTCATGAGCGCGGCGGTTGCATGTTTGAGGCGTTAGCTCAGTTTCTTGCTTTGACTTGTCTTCCGTCCACTTATTTTGGTACAAATATACCAAGACCAAGCAAGGCCCTGATGAAAAGTCTCTGCGGCATTTGGTGAAATTGATTTTTTTTTTTGATTTTCTTGTATTTTTTTTTTCTTTTGGCTCGAAATGGAGTGACATTTTGGTCCTTTACAATCCTCTTTTCTTAATATACAATCCGTGCGACACGCCCTCGGGCACGTCAATGAGACATGTAATGGTGCTGCATCCACAGTCTTGGCCTCGTCTTTGGCCAACCATCCCATTTTTACATGCGAACTTTCCAATAGTCCGCACCAGTCGCCCGGTAATAGTACACTCGCTTGCCTTTGAATTCTCTTCCCGTCTCTACTGGCACAGGTCCACTTATGTGAGAAGTCGCCCGCCGCGTTCCCGACGACACGCCTCGCGATTGTGGAGCGGTATATGAACCATAACCTTGCCGCTGGGCACACGGCAGCCCCTGACCAGTCATGTTGAATCCGATCCGATCCATTATGCTTTATTTGCGGGCGGGGCTCTAAGAGATTTCGCTGCTGTTTCCGTGTTGGAGGTCCCGTTTGGTTTGTATTTCGGCTCGAGAATTCCGACCTGCATGGAGGGCATTGTTAGTGACGTGTTCAATACTGTTTCCAGCCCATCGTCCCGTTCATTCTTGGAGCCCGCGTATCCCACGAGGCGATGATTCGCATTCCGTCGCCGTCCCCTGACTCACTGCCATCTCATGCGGATCGTTAGAAAGCATAACAAAGTGCACGTCATCATACCATTGACAATAACCTCCATACGGTTTCGGTCGGCTGCGCCCCGACACCGATCCAGTACCGAGCGCGTAGAGAGTCGAGGCGGATATCCTTGTGCGGCTTGGTCGTCGCGTCGTAGGGATCTTGTTTGGGGACGGGATCGTAGGTGCCGATGACCTCGATGGGCTTGCTGTTGCGGGCGGTTCTGCGAGTCGAGAGCGCGCACGCGTTAGCTTCCTTCACTCGATATGGGCCTTGGTCCTTCATCCTTTGCTGGCGTTGTGTGCGTGCAGCGTTGGTGGGGGAGCTTATGGGATCGAGCCGGAAGGGCGACTGGGAGCGTACCTGGCTTGCGAGACGACAATGTTGTAGAAGGGCTGGTTGACGCGCCCGAAGCGGGCAAGGCGTATGCGGACGACCATGTTTAAATCGACAGAGGGGTTGTCGGCAAGATCCTTCGTCTATGGAGTCTGATAGTTCGAGGAGGATGTCGTGATTCTGAAGCTGCTGTAGCTTCAATCAATACGGTCCCCATTCCCAGTGATTTGCCCAGGTCCAGGAAATTTTGGTCGGTGCGAGAGTTGTTCCGATGCCGACTCACCGTCCGGGTTCTCGGTCCCGCGCTAATCAACTCCACTCCAACTCTAACTAGTGTACGGATAATCCGCCCCAATGGTGATGTCGGTGTGCAGGTACCTCGAGTCAATCACGTGGATCAGTAAGGCAATTGGTAATCGAAGAAGAGCGTGGGATCCTGCCTAGAGGGGGGCAATGAAACAACGCAGAAGGCGGGGATGTTCCTAGCAAAGAGGGGTGGGATTCCCAATGTAGCTGATCTTCCGTTGTCAAGCCCCTCACCGTACCAAGTGAGTACCAGAGTAAGTATCCTGTATTCTGCGTCGCCATGTTGCTTCCTTCCCACTATTCGCACTAGTCACTAAACGGCGGTGGCGCCTCCATCGTTGCACGACAAAGCTCCCGGGACCTTAGCTATGGCCGACCATGAACAACAGGTGCCACAAGAAGGCCAACCGTCACCCGCCGCACCGACCACCGAACCGATCACGCTACCTGCTACGGATCCGGCGGCCGAGACGGAGCAGGGTCCGCAAGAGTCAGCGTCCCCAGACGCCCATTTCTCGGCGGGCGGTTTCTTCCCAATCGTCACGTCCCAAGCGTCCCAGCATCCCAGCATCCTCGATTATCGCCGCGAAAATGGCCGCAGCTACCACCGTCTCAGCGATGGCAAGTACGCCTTGCCCAACGACGAACTGGAACAGGAACGCCTCGACATTGTCAACCATCTTTGGATGTTAACCTTTGATGGCAGGCTCTGCCTTTGTCCCAAAATCGACGGTGCCAAGCGGGTCCTTGACATCGGCACGGGCACGGGCATCTGGGCCATGGACTATGCCGACGAACATCCTGGAGCCGAGGTCATCGGCGTGGATCTGAGTCCTATTCAGCCCGCCTATGTACCGGTTAACTGCATCTTCGAGGTCGATGACCTTGAGAAGGAGTGGATGTGGACGGAGCCCTTTGACCTCATATTTGCGCGGAACATGGTAGGCAGCTTCTCTGACTGGGAGGGTGTCATTGCCCAGGCCTTTGATAATCTGGAGCCCGGTGGCTACTTGGAGCTCCACGACGGCATCTACCCCTTGATCTGCGACGATGGAACTCTGACGGAGGAATCGCCGCTGATGAGGTGGACCCTCCTTATCGCTGAGGCTTGTGAAAGGAGGGGCCGTTCGGTTACGATCGGGAACCAGTTCCCCCGCCTCCTGGAGGAGGCTGGCTTCGAGGACATCACTGTCACCAATATCAAGTTTCCCGTGTCACCCTGGCCGAAAGACCCCAAGCTGAGGCTGATGGGCGAGTGGACGCAGGCGTCGCTGCTTCCCGGCATAGAGGGCATGTCGCTCGCGCTCTTTACGCGCGTGCTCGGCTGGACCGTGCTGGAGACCATTGTCTTCTGTGCGCAGGTCAGAGACCAGGTGAAGAACACGAAATTTCACGGGTACTGGAAGGGGATTGCCGTCTACGGACGGAAGCCGCTGGTCGGGAACGGGCACGACAGGAGCCTGAGCTCGAGCGGGATGTTTTCAACGCCGAACGGCGAATACGTTGTGCTATAGGTTCCGTTTCGAATTGGTGGCTGCCTCGTACTTTTAGAAGCGTGCAATTTTAATCCAAGACGGCGAAAATGGTTGCGAAATGGCCGCGTTCCTCCGCACTGTAGCGTCGTAACGTCTCCCCATATCATTGATCTATTGTGATATGATAGTATGATATAGGGAGGAGGCGATCTATTCTGCTGGTATGAACGTCGGCAACCGGGAAGACCATGCTGAATGGGAGGTCGGCCTGAACGGTTAAGGTCTGTTGTTAAGCATTCATATTCGAACGTGCTGGAATGGCCGCCCAGGGCTGAACTGCACAAAAGTGATGATGCGCGTTGGACAAAACAGAGGTAGCACAACTCAAGACTATTCGTTACCGTCAACTTCTCACGACTCGGCACGATTTGGTTCGTCTCAACTGGACAACTGGAGTGAAGACTTGGCCCTTTGTGGAGGTTGCATATTCTCCCAACTTGTCTATGGTTTCCCAGTACAGTAATGCCAAACAGCGGTGCGTTGTCTCAGATTCAGCAAAGATTGACGTTTATGTTCGGGAAAGGTGAGCATTCATAACTTTCACAGAATTTATATATCCTATTCTATAAATTTTAATCTCTTGCAAGAGTCCTCTATAGCAGTATTACCATTGAAGTTAGCTACGGTGTTTACCGCAAGGACGAAGCCACCGACATCAGCATCTCCCATCTTGTACTGCTTATAACAGGGCTCGTCCCACCAAGTTTATGTTCTTGGAAACACCAGATTCGTGGGATGTGTGTTACAATCAGCGCATCGTTTTTCATGCGAATGCTAAGGGACCAATCTAGTCTGATAGCGACAACAATTACCCCCCCAGAGATGCTGGTCTTGGAGGTAAATTTGAATTTGGCCATCACTTCTTGGATGCTTCTATTTGAACACGGGTATCTCCACTTTCATTAGTTAATTTCAAGTGGCCTGGCAATAGTATACGACCTTGTAAAATAGCTAGCTCGATACCCTAGTCCAACAAGATGTTCAGGATGTACGGTGCCAGAGTATATACAGTGATTCAGTGACTTGGAGCAGGTGAGCGTCCTCGCATTTTTGATTTATCGAAACCTCAACGTTGATTGCTTTCTCGACTTCAACTAGAAGTTGTTGACACGACGTTTCCATGATAGGCCTTCATACTCGAGACGAATGATCTTCATCATAAAACGGCCATGGAAGGCGATAGCGGTGAGTTAGATTCAACGAAACATATGCCCGTAGATCACATCAATCTTGCTTCAGAGCATGTATGTTCATGAATGGACCAAGTACAATCCTTCCAACAACTCGCTGAAGACGCAACTGACATGTACAAACCGCACTCGTGCTTTGATAAGTACTGGCAAAGCAAGTTACTAACGTTTAAAAACACACTATTACACGGCCTACGCTATTTGGTACGCGAACGAAAAGTTGTTTAGGAACACTACTTTCATGTAAGTGCTTGTGTGACAGGACGCGAATGATCTTCGACAGATATTTTGCTGAGCAGACAAAAAAGCCTTCCTTGACTATCATATCCTCGGAATGTTCGAAGAAATGAAATTCTAGCCCAACTTCTGGCAATATCCTTTCAGGGGGCATCGTGACAATATGTCAATGCCTTTCAGATCCCAGAAGTGCAGTATGCCAAACTACCCTTTAGGCACAACGATAGTTGGAGCAAATAGCCCCACCCAGATAATATCGATTGCTTCAGGCATAGGCTTTTCAAAACGCGGCGCAAGAGATACAAGACGACAAAAACAAGGTCTATCTTCCCCACAAGGCAGCCGTGAATGAAGGCCTGATTGTGTTTGATCGGCTCCGTGCTTTACGTCGAGATATGGACGCGGGCTCATCCCATGCCTTAAAGTCCAGTACATCTATCACTCTGCTATTGAAGACATTAATCATGCCAATGCAGACGGGAGAATGTGCCCTGTATCGAAACTGAAATGTAAATACCGAGTTGCCAATGTAGGGTGGGACTGCCACAGCCTGAAAAGATTGTTGAGTGAAATAATTGTTGCATGCAGAAAAATACCAGGGCGGTCAGGAAGGCAGTTTCTTGTGGAATAAGAATCCGATCATGCCGTGATTGCGCAATGTCAATTACGGATCCGCTTTTGTCATCACAGATTACAGGACCTGCGTTTATGCAACCATGTGATGTGAGCTTCGCTGATCTAATCGCATAAGAGGCGGTATTTCTACACAATAACTTATGTCGCCAGATATCATCGGCCCCCATACCACCGGGATCGTGCATTCGCTGGGTGTCGGGGCGCCATGGCCACACTATCCCGTGCGAAGTACAGGGCTTTTCCCGATTTCTGTTCGCCCTGCCATCCAGTGCACATACAGATCGTTCATGGATGGCTACGGAGCACATTACGCATGTACACGAGCGAATGTCCAGTGGGATGTTAACTCACCTAGAAGATCAGTCAGCTGTAAACCGTTCTCTGGCTAAAGGCTTCTATCCATTCATTCTAGAGGTGGAACAACATGACGCGCCAAGCCTGCCTGCCCGGAACTCCGCCCTCGGAACTTTTGAACCAGCTTGGCGGTGCCCGCTGAAAAGGCACTGTCGGGTGTCAAGCCTGGATTGGCAAATGACAAGCCCAACAAAGCTCGTGGCCTAGCCATCTTCCCAGGGCTCGTTCCCACTGATCGGCGCCTTGGAAAAACCGTTCGAGCTGAAGAGATCACCAGGTGTCCACCGGCTGTAGCCTTACAGGCCCCTTGCCAGGCAAGGCACGCGCAATGCAGAGGCAAAGTAGGAATATACGTATACGAAGTATGAGAGAAACCGACAAGCCGACTCCATTCCATTACCACATCAGATCGCTTCGAGGGGAAACCCGGACTGCATGGGGGAGCGTCTCTTCAATGCAGGGTCACACCACCGAGCTAGGGAAGCGAGTTACTTAAATTAGCCTGTCATAAAGAAGCCCAACAGCGCTGGTCCTTGCTGCGCCGCGTATCCGTACAGTGGTGTACCTAGCATTCAGGGTAGTACTGATGCTGGCGGTCACGTTAAGGCGATGATCCCTGATTATGCAGGCATTGGAACATAATGGTGTGCGCTGAAGCAACCGGATGTCGATGTAGCTGCCATGATCAACGATTGGAGATTCCCCTGATGGAAGTATGTGGCCTATCACAACTGAAATCACAACTGAAATCACAACTGAAATCACAACTGAAATCACAACTGAAATCACAACTTTGTTAGGGGTATGAAGCCGTATTCTCGGCACCCCCGGCCAACGACTTTGCTACGTATGTTTTACGAGATTTTGTGGAGGTTCATGGCTTCCTTCGCGCGTGTGTCCCAAACAGGAAGTTATCGACGTCACGGTTGGTAGGGACGGAATCAAAACAGTGGGCTGGGCTGGTGGTTCAAGGGTGGTAAAGGTTATCCTGTTTTTTTCCCCACCAGAGTGACAGCAATCTCAAATCCTCCTCAGAGCGGGCGGTTTTCCATACGAGATGGGGACGGTGGAGTGACACTAAGAAAAGGAGGGCGGGGAGGGGGGAAGGAAACTGGGTCTGACTCGTGAGGTGTATAGACAGGGGTTATTCACAAATGGGCCGTTTATAAAGCTTGGGGGTGAAGGCTCAATTTCCCGTCTCCTGTTCATCCAACTACTTTCATTTCATCAATTTTGGACATTCGTTCTAGTCACTCGCTCACATCTTAATACTAAAAGCCGAGAAGAAAACAAACAAAAAAAAACATTACACTATACTTAATTTTCCACCAACAACCCGACAACATGTTCTCCAAGGCTACCATCGCTATCACCGGCCTTTTGGCTCTGGCCGAGGCCGTCAAGGTCACCGAGCCCGCCAAGGGCGACGACTGGGACCTCTCCAAGACCAACGAGATCACCTGGCAGACCGTCTCCAGCGACCCCAGCAGCTTTGAGATCGTTATCGTCAACCAGGCCAGCTACCCCGGCGTCTCCCAGACCATCGCCAAGGTCAACGCTGCCGATGGCAAGTACGAGCTGAAGGATCTCAAGCTCGCCCCTGGTGGCTCCTACCGCATCAACCTCGTCTCCACCGACCCCCTGAACTCTGGCATTCTCGCCCAGTCCGAAGAGTTCAGCCTGACCGGAAGTAAGTGGACCTGCAATGATGGGCCTGCCCCTTGGGCATTCCGAATCACTGAATGCTAACTTGTGTTTGTGTTTTCAGGCGACGACAGCTCTTCTTCGGCCCCTGCCTCGGCTTCCGCTACCGCCTCAGTCAGCGCCTCCGGCTCTGCCTCTGCCACCGGTTCGTCTTCGTCTTCCGGTCCCACGGCCACTGGCTCCGTTACCCAGACCGCTTCCGGCCTGACCACTGTGACAACAGGCTCTGCCACCGCCACGGTCTCTGGTGCCTCCAGCTCAGGTGCCGCTACCGGCACCGCCTCCGGCACCGCCGCCTCCGGCTCTTCCACCGCCGCTCCCAACAGCGCTTCCGGTATCAAGTCCACTTTCGCCATCCTCGGCTCCTTTGCCGTTGCCGCCTACATGCTCTTCTAAGCAAGATGCGCACATCACTATCTTGTTTTTCTGAAGTTGTTTTGACCGAAATGATACCAACCGGCTACGAGAATCCGACGTAGCGACAACTGGCAAAGTGCATTGGGCAGGGAAATGGGGGAATACACCACAAAAAAAAAACCGGATGGGATTATGTCTGGCGTCGCCTTCATACGTTTTGAATTACGTTTGTAGACTAATGTTGAAGCTTTGCTACTGGACTCCCTCCATTTACAAGTCGCCTCCAAACGACGCATCACTCGTGAAGGGGCGAGGAGCGACCTCGGCCGAAATATCCGAGAAGCGATTTTGGCGTCGAGCTACTACTCGTCAGCACAGGGGTATGACCCCAAGTTTGTGTGATTTCTCCCGGCCGCAAACCTCACCGCGGAGATGAATAGTTCCATGCCGTTGGTTCCGGGTTACGAAAAGTCTCATGGGTATCTCCACTTTTGAGTGAACTCGTATTATTTATGGATACGAGATGGGCGCGCGCAATTCAACTCCCTAATGCCGCACAACCCTGCCGTTCCCCCTGATCGCCCGCCTCAACGTGCAGCTTTGGCGTTTGCTGATCCCCCAATTGAGATTGACGACAGGGTTCATTTCATGCAGGGATGGGTACCTACTGTCACCCACCATGTCTGGAAATTAGACCGGGTGGCGTTACCCCCAGGTGCGGAAAACACAACTGTAGTGTAGATCGTGATCATAGACAAAAGTTACAGGCTGCCTATTGATTTTCAAAAAAGTAATGCTGACCAGGTCGGAAAAGCGTTGCCTTCGCGATAGGAATGAGTAACCGCCCTCATCAGCCGTGTCTCAAACCACCACAAAACTGAGGTAGGAAACAGCTAACGGCTTTCACAATCTGGAACATCCTCTGGGCTGAATTATTGGCAACTCAATTACATAGCTATACGCAGTTGAGTGACAGACACAGGTAGCATGCCAACTTATATGAAAGTCTGTGCGACAAAATATATTAGCTAATGTGCCTAATTGTGCACTTTGTGTTAGGAGAACTCATTCTCTGCTGGAGATGTCCTATTTGGTGCTGAAAGCTGTGATTCATTGGCCGATCAACCATCCAGCTCGAGGCAGTCCTGGATAACCACTAGACTCAGCGGAGTAGCTTCTAAACTTCAAAGGAGACGTATCTATTCACATTCAATGTCTTGATGCTGCGTATAGCTACTCGTTCATCCAAGGGCCTAGCTCGGCTAACATGGAGCATCGCTTCCCTCGACCATCTTCCCAAGTATCACCATTGGCAATCTCAAATACAGCCTGCAGCGGTGGAATGCCAGATCCACCCGGCATATGGCTAGTGATCTGTAAAGTAACCATGCCGTCAAACGAAGAATCACTTTCTGTCAGCACACCGCCAGTGACATTTGCATTTAGCATGCTGGCAACACCATTTCCTCCTTCTTTCCACTGCGGCCAGAAGATCATGTTTGGGCCAGTATCACGCAGAGTCGGCGCCCCGTTCACAATGAAGTCGCCCCAAGCGGTCTGCAGCGTGCGTCGCAGAGACGACGGAACACTCGAATTAGGAGTATTCACTGGCGCCAGCAGTACATCGTAATCGGACCCGGAGCCCACGTCGAAGCCATGGTAGGCAGGTGCAGCGCTGAATTGGTAACGCCATGCCCTAGCCCCAGCTTTGGCAGCGTATGCATCGGCGAGCCAGTGTGAAGGGCAGACGAACGTGGCCTCGGCGTAGAAATTGTTTGCTACCTGCTGCCAGCCCATGGCGTAGTTGGACATGGCGGTGGCGAATGGCGCATTGAGGCCGTCTGTATCGAAGCCAGGGTCTGTATTGTTGACGTATTTCGAATTGGCCACGAGGAAGTCCTCGTACTTTTGCGTGTACACGGTGAGGATTTCAATCACGTTGGATGTGGCTAGCTTGGGATAATAGGTCGTCAGGAAGTCAACAAAGGTCGCCTGAGAAGTGATATTCTGCCAGGTGAAGTATGGGCCCTCGTCGGCAACATTGCTGGTGAGCAGGCGAACGCCCTTAACACTCTCTTGCCGCGAACTGAGACTCCTCGAGGCGACGTTCGTGATGAGCTTCCCGTCAATGACGGGTCTCCATTCCCAATGGCCATACAAACTCTGGGTGCTCACCCAGTCGCTGGCATTTTGGAGTGTAATCGAGTCTACGTTCTGCATGCAAGAGAAGAGGGACGAAGTTTCGTTGGTCGATGAACAGCCTACACGCCCCGCTAGACTGTGGTAAGCCTTTGTCGGTCTGACACCATCATATTGACTGTTTTCCATACGCTTAGCTCACTGTTGATAAACACCGAACGTCGAATGGAAAAGGATATAATAAAACATTACTCACGGTTGGGTGGTGAGGTATGGACTGCTCGCAATCACCCCATCAAAGAGACCTGCGGCCTCGTCCGTCGAGGCTAGGAGTAAGACCGCCCCAGCGCCAGCGGAATGCCCTGCAACAGTCACCTTGTTCGGGTTACCACCGAATTTACCGATATGCCTTTTTACCCAACGAAGCGACATGAGCATATCGTTTAGTCCCGCATTGGCAACGCCGTTCGCCACGACGTCAGCTGAGGACAGAAAGCCAAACGCCCCGAGTCGATATTGGACTACAACAGCGAGATATTTATTCTCGTTTGTTGCAATCTGCGTGGAAAAGTCGTAATTCGCCGCCGAGTCAAGACTATAACCACCTCCATGGATCCACACGACTACGGGAAGATCTTCGGCTCCAGCTGGTGCGAACACATTCAAGAAGAGACAGTCTTCGTCACCGATGAAGTCGAAGTTAGCAAGAGAAGCCTCTTCTGCTGCTGTTTTCGGGTACTGCAAAGAGCGGCGAGACCATGGGCAGTGTGGTGGGTTGGAAGTAGCAGATATGGTGGCATTCTCGCTGGTGTTGTTGGTTTTGTTAGTTCTGTTGTCTTCTGGCTCCTGAGGTGGCTGCCATCGAAGCTTCCCAGTTGGAGGAGCTGCGTAGCGGATTCTAAGTGACTATGAGATTAGATTATAGTCCAGGCTAATTTCAGTGACGCGGCACTCGAATTACGTACCCCCTAAATATATTGAGCTTCGACGTTGAGTTGTAAGCTCCTTGGTACCTGGCATATGGTAGATCGACTATAGGCCCATGTGCGTCGTCTGCCCTTGCTAGAAGCGGCAAAAGGGCGAGAATATATGACTGTAACTGCATGACACCAGACGACTTAGTGCGGCTATTGAAGAGACGAAAAGTGGCAACAATGGTTAGCGACTCTGACTGCGGCACCCATCAGACGGTTGAATTATTATACAAAAACTGCCTGGCTGATAGAATGATGGCAAGTTATGTATTCCCGATTCTGCAATTGTCGGGCGAAGCCCTTTATATGAATGCTCATGGGTATTTACTTTTGAAAACTTATCATCCACGAACAGAATCACCCGATGTGGGCATTGCAAACCTAATTTCCAACTGTTTCGCAGTTAGACTTTTGACCACGTAACGGTCGCATAGAATGGGGAGAATTTGCTTTCTTCCCCGCCGCGTTGGAAGAGTCACAATCGAATGATCAAACGTAAACTAGTTGTCGAACCTGAAATGGAGTGCACGCGTGTGATCATAGAAGCGGACCTGTATTAGTTGCTATTACTCGCTTATAGCTCATAATTACCATGACACATACATATATCCTCTCTAGGGGCTTAATGTCAATCGTCAAAAGTTTAGCTACACTTTAAACATTTTCCTTCAATTTTATCTTACTAAGAGACACTTTCTTAGAGCTCCAAGCTGGATAAGGCGAAACTGACAGCGCTGGCCATCGCAGACCGCAAAAGGCCGAGGCAAGAAGATGAGTCGTTACGAGATCTTCATACTCGGGATTACACCATCTTACTCCACGTTCCCTATATGTTGCGATGCTGACGATTGCTATAACCCCATGGGCGTTATCAGGTTCTAACCCCAATAACTGATCACTTGCTGATTGGTATCTGGTTATCTAATATATCTACCTAACCAGCAGTAGATAACCTAGCTGCTAACCAGCCGGCCTACAATAGTAACTTCTGTTGAAGTACGTATATGGCAGCGATAACCCTCAATTCGTATTTGCATTGTGTGCAATCAGATACAACGGTGATACGATTAGCTAGCTAGAAGGTTACTTTACCTGATGGAGCCTGATTTAGCTTTAACCTAGGAGATAGACACCTTGCTAGTTAAGTAATTATGCCTTTACAGCTAATATTTGATTTATTCCTAGAGGCCTAGCTGCTGAGTGTCAGGTGGCCCTTGGGAGACAAGGAATATATTTTCTTATTAAAAGCAGTACTATATGTAGTGGCTCTAGGCCTTTCCCTTTTGTCGTACCTATCAGGTAAGCCTTTAGGTTTACTCCTTGCTAGTCGTCTTCCTAGCTAGGCTTAACTATGCCTAAGCCCCTATAAATGACGTTAGCAGTAGTGTATATTGATGTATCTGTCTTTCTAGTTATCTTGACTATGTTACACTAAGCTAGGATAACACCAGACATGCCTTATAACCCTAGACACCGACTGGCTTACTACTTCCAGCGTCTTTGACAAGCTGTTGAATCTCCGTACCAATCATCTCAACGCTTTCTACAACGTTCTCGACGACGAAATGTATAATCAAGTGTTTATCCGTACCTCATCCATAAGTACAGGCTTTCACCGATTGTTCCTGGTCAAGCGCGAGCGCGCGAGCCGTTGATTTCTCTGATTAATCTCTCACGGCCCCTGATACCACCACCAACCCACCCGGTGTATCGTTAAGCTGCACGTTAATTAGCGCATGGCTGGGCCTGCCACCAACATCGGCCTGGTTTTCAACTGGACGAAGTTGCAACGGCGGGAGTCTGCACCAACAGACAGCTGTTAGGCCATCCTTACCGACGGGGATGTCGGAAGGACAGCCGAACGGGCAGTCCCCACACATCACCCTTTGGTGCTGTAAAGCCTCGGCTAGCAGTTACATCGTCATGGATGTCAGGCGCCTTGGCGACAAGAGTCAACCATGTCGTTACACACCAAAGCGGAACGCCGACTTAGCAAAGACAAACATCATATTTCACGTCCATGCACAGGCCTCCCTACAGAATGCTAGCCACACAGCCTAGAACGTGACAAGCGGTTAACGCGGAGGACCGGAAACCGTTAAAATCCAGGGATCAATTGCCCAACTCTGGATTGATAAAGCCGGCCACGTCATCCCCTGGTTCACGCATATATGAGACAACCAAGTCTCCGCTAGGACGTCAAATGCAATGTGACTAAATGGTAGGAGTTAGCATCAGCCATTGGTATCTAATCAGATGATTCGCAAAGCTGCACGAGCGCTCCACTCGTGAGAAAGTAGTCCTTGCTTCACCTTGATAGGCTCCTTGCAGAAAAAGTACCCTACCGTTAGCTGACCAGCTAGAGTGTTGGTGCCTAGTGAGGACTATTCAGATAGTCATGCTTGATCCGAAGAGGCTAAGCCATCTTCAGCCCGATTTTCGGCCCTGGCGTTGCAAGAAGCGACAAATGAGATGACGCGAAAAACGAAGTAGGGAATATTCGAGTTCCTCGGCAGGAGCCAGGTCTACATTATTGGACATAGACATGAACGCTGGCAGCTCACGCCACTTAGCTACTCAGTGTATGTACCGCATCTTCAACAGGACGGAAGAATCTGCTCTTGGAAGGGCCGTCAGCGGCGCAAGCAATGGACAGTTTAACTCCCTGCGTCTTAGGCCGACAATCTGGTCAGCTAGCTTACGGCATAGGGTGTTTTAGACAGGGAATTTGCTTATAAGCTTGTGAAGGTGTTCCACGGGCCCATCGGATCGGGGACCTGGTCTCCCTTGGAGAAGACCTCCCGGCACAGGGGCACCCTCTCCATCAAGTCGGGCCTGGGTGTCCGCAGCGCCGTCGCCGGGTCCTCCGAGACCGGCGTGCCGCCCCCATCGGGCATGACGAGTACCAGGGCGCTGGTGTACTGAAGACCGTCGAGGAAGGGTGGCTCATCGCTACATGCAAGGTAGCAAGCAATCTGAAGCGTGGTAAATGTCACGTAACAAAACGATACCGTTGTTACATAGGCAGTAATAGTGGCTTATATATTATGACACACACCCCAGATTCAACCTAATAAGTCAGATCTGACACACTTGCAGAAAACCTAGTTGGGTACATCTCACCAATCATAGGTGGTGAAGATCCAAACAGACTTTTCAGGATTTCTGACTAGGGGACCCTAATAGGAATCAAACCCACGGTACTTAAGACCTCAGCTAGTTACTGCGCTTAATTAGCACTGATACCATTATGGCATCTAGCAGGTAGGAGCTGGGCTTATAACTGTCATATAATAAAACGATACCGTTATTACATAGGCAGTAATAGTGGCTTATATATCGTGACAGTAAACACCCTCTTCATTCGGTTTGTTTGGCCATGTGAGAGGTGGCCAACTTGGTATACTTATACCCTGCAAACTTGCTGCTACCATGCAGACTGGCGGGTATGGGACAGGGTGGTTGGGCACCCCCTGCTGCTCCGCTGGCGGCTTAGGATGCTGGTATGGCGCCTTTCGTTATGTCTGAATACACGGCTTTCCTTTGCTTATCAGATCTAAATGTCTTTAGACCCACTCCATCCCGATTTCCCCCAGAGCTCCTTAACTTCGCGCCGTTGCTCTCGCTCTACCTTTCTTCCTCACATAGTCTCTCTCTCTTTGCCCCCCCTCCTCTCTCTTCTCTTCTAGCTCTGCTGGCAACAAAACACCATCAGGCCTCGCCCAAACCTTGCTCTGATAGACCATTTCGCTTTAAAGCCGGAACAGGCAGTTGTGCCATCATCACATTCACCATGCCGACGAAAGACCCCCAGAATCCCGCTCAGACGGTCATCCACCCGACCAAGACAGACGTTGAGATGGTGGCCCCCGGGACTCTTGCACCCAAATTCAACGACACGGAATCTTTCCTTGTCGCTTTCGCAGAGCCTTACGATGCTGAGAACCCCAATCAATGGCCCGACCGACAGAAGTGGGCTGTAACTAACGTGCTCTCTGCCACCGGCTTCAATCGCATCATGGTGTCGACTATCATGGCGCCTGCCTTACCCCTAATGGCTGCCGAGCTCAATATGAACCTGACTGAAGCCGCTATGTCTTTGTCTATATATTTACTGGCTACCGCTTTTGGGCCCCTTCTAATTGGGCCCCTGTCTGAGATGTACGGGCGACAAGTCGTTCTGCATATTTCCAATCTGTGGTTTCTCATCTGGAACATTGTGTGCGGCTTCGCCACCACTAAGGGTACCCTTATCGCCGCCTGTCTGTGTACGTCTTCTTTTATCTTTGTGGCCCTAAACACCCTTCTTCTTTTTCCCCCAGACGGACCAGCCCTAACCGTTAGTCTTTGCAGTTGCTGGCTTAGGCGCCAGCTCCATCTATGCCCTCGCTGGCGGTGTTCTCGGCGACGTGTGGCGACCTGAGTAACGCGGCAGGTCGTTAGGCGTTTATCTCGTAGTGCCCTTAGTAGCTGTTGCTGTCGGCCCCATCGTCGGCGGCTTCATGACGAGCCGGGCGAGCTGGCGCTGGATGTTCTGGTTGACGTCCATCTTCCAGGCTCTTATGGTTGTCTTTTGCTTGACTACCTTCTGCGAAACCTACGGCCCGACAATCATTAAGCGCCGCGCTTCCAAGCTTTGCCGCGAGACAGGCAGGCCGTACGAGACCCTAGACGAGCGGCGCAATCGCCAGCGCTCCATGCTTGTCATCCTCAGCACGAACCTCTCCCGCCCACTACGCCTCCTGGCCTGCAACCTGTTAATTCAGGTCTTATTGCTTATCTCTGCCTTCAACTACGGTATCCTCTACATCGTCCTCTCAAGCTTTGCCGAGCTCTATAGCGTACATTACCACCAGTCTGTTGAGATTAGCGGCCTACACTATATCGCCTGCGCCGCCGGCGAGATCGCCGGCTCCTAGCTCGGGGGCCCTCTTATTGATATCCTCTACCGGCGAATGGTGGCCCGGTCGGCCGACGGTGAGCACCAGCCCGAGTTCCGCCTGCCGCTCGTCGTCCCTGGCGCAGTGCTTGGCCCACTCAGCCTCTTTATGTACGGCTGGACTGCTGAGCACCTCGTACACTGGGCAGCCGTCGATACCAGCATCTTCTTCTTCATGGCAGGCACCCAGATCGCCGGTATGCCCATGCAGGCCTACATTATGGACGCTTACCCAGACCATATAAGTAGTGCCCTGTCTGCCTCGCAGTTTCCCCGGAGCCTGGCTGCCTTCCTGTTTCCCCTGTTCGCCCCTAGTATGTACTCTGCCCTTGGCTATGGTTGGGGTAACACCACTATTGCCTTTGTCGGACTCTTTCTGGGCATCTTGTCCCCGTCTCTTATTTGGTTTTTTGGCCCGAGGTTGAGAAAGAAGCTTCACGGGGTTAATTGATGAGATATTGTTGTAATAAGCCCTAGGGCCCTCCTTAGATAACGGCGCCACATTCGTCGACTAGGCCTACTGCTCCATAAGGCTCTACAGGGCGTGTCTACCATGAAACGAGAGGTAGACAAAGACACCAAGTTCTCCTATGTCGCGTCCGACACTCGCTGGGAGAAGCTTACCGCCAAGTGGAAGTCCCTGAACGGCGGCTCCGAGAGCCAAACCCTTTGCGTCCTTGCCGCCTGCCTCCTCAACGTTTGAAGCCATAGAATGGTTAATGCATACCGACTGACCGCCGAGGAGTGCGAGTCCCTTTCGGAGGAGACCGCCGAGTGCTTGAATGAGCTCAACCTCTCCATGAAGGATCTCAATGAGTTCCAGGACGAGGAGCACAGCGAGTACCAAGTCAACAAGAAGACCACTATGGACATTAACAGCGATTGACTTGCAACGGTCGCGAAGCGCGGTGTGCGCTTCGGTCAGTTGTTGACAACATTCCTTAGGAACTTGGCGGAGGAATGGAACACGGCACCTGGGAGCTGCCTTATACCTTTAAAGAGCCTGATCAGTAACTTTGATAACTTTGCAAGTTTAGATAAGGACTAATAACACAGACCAAAGACCAGCCATAAGTTAAACTATGCTACACTAGGACTAAAACAGGAAAATACATGATGATTGAAGTCCTAGTATAGTATAATTTAAGTGCTAATAGCACTTATGGCTGATACCTAGTCTGCGTTATCGGTTCTTATCTGAACTTACAAGAGTCATCGGAGTTGCCAACCAGGCTCTAAATAGCCTCATATAGCTACTGGTCTCCAGCCGCCGCGTAGTTGAAGAAATGGCGCCATATTCCAGAGGGTTGACGTGGGATTGCGGGAAAACGCCTAACTTTCCTTGACTGTCGATTTCATACCAGCAACAATGGTCTTAATAAAGTCAGACCTGACACTATCTCTTGGTAGTTCGTAAGCATAGGCTATTAATTTCATCCGCAACCAGTTACATCCAACGTTCTTGATTGATTCCTCTTTTCCAAAGGTCAACCAATCCGCTCCTAAACTATCTGGAAAGTACCATTTTTTACCTGCTGGCCAAGAAGATTATAGCGCTCAACTTGTGTGAATGATATTTCATTCTGCTCAGACCCGCGGTTCACTGGATACTTTTCCGGAAAGTGCCCACTCACATCATGTCAATATGTGAATCGGTCTTGGCTGCGGAAGCTTGCTACAAATATGCCGCAAAAAGTCCAATGCCTGGCAGAAGGCAATCTCTTTTTACTGAGCTTATGGCCAAGTTCCGTGCGTGAAGGTATATTGGCTCGGGAGCTGGATCGACATGGATCCGTGGCGGACGGACCTGGAATATTCGATCATGATCGGAAAAGGCGGATGTGCTTCCATGAAATTACACTCGCAAAGCTTAAAGCGCATTGGTGCTGTCAAATGAGTCTAACAGTACCCACTGAGAGTCCGACGGTGAACAAAGTTTACGGTTCCGATGTTGACGACTGCCGAATGCCCGCTTCCAAGCCGACCGGACCGGACCGGCAAAGCCGGTTCTCGTCAGGGTTTCGCTTCCAATATCGAAATGATCATTCGTTTTGGAGTGAACCTATTGTCGTGGAATAGATTAGCTGATCGACTTCACGGTGCTGAACACATACACTCGGATTTGTTTCAGTTTTGATTGAATCTAGACAGTTTGCCTGGTAACTGCTTCTGGTATGGCCTCTCTTTGAAGGTTTAATTTCGAGGATAGATCACTTTAGAACGTGAACATATCCGTTCATCCAAGGCTGAACTTCCATCAGGTTGGTTGTAGGCAAACTCCATGAGAACCTCTATGCATTGCTATATCAACATTTGTCGCCATATTGATAAGGGCTTGAGGCAATTTCGACAACTGTTCGGCCTGTATCAATTGGTGGGATCGTTTTGCAACTGTTCCCTAATCGATCATCATTTTCATTGGCGAAACCGTAGGCTGCCAGTCCCAGTCAAGTTTCTGCTTTCGGATAACCGACAGATGAGCGATCCTTGCCGGATGGCGGTCAGACGAGGTAACTCCGAAGTCGGACCCGTTCTGGAACCGAGATGAAGCCTTGCTAGAGCTGTCCGAATCGCTTCATGTCAGCCATCATAGCTCTGGTTCGCGTTGCATGCATTTCCTAAGACATCAAATACTTTCCTATTCAATAAGCATGACAGAGCATACAGCGTTACAGCAGACTTGATGTTGCCTGGTAGCAGTCTGAGGCGAAGTTCTGAATGCCGGTCCATTGCCGTCTTGCCACGAAATCCCACTCAAAATGCGGGGCCGGAGGGGGTCCAGCGATATCCAGAAAACAAGGGAGTTTTCCGACAGGCTCAAGTTTCCGATATCCGGCGCCAAGCCGCGGCTCTTTGCCAACTCGGCCCCTGATGGGAATGGTTATCGGCGTCATAACAGTGGCCCACATCCGTTGTCCACGATAATAAAGCAGTTTCATTGTTGACTCAAGCACCCTCTTTCACAATTGATCCTACATCGGCAAATGAACCACGAGACCAAGCAAACTCGTGACCACCGGCAAAGATATGCAAAAACCGGAGGACTCTTCCCGGAGGACTTCGTCGGATCGGCGCGATGACGACATCGAGGAGTATGCGGATATTATTCCTGCAAGGTCGAAAAGCCACCATAGAGGTCAGTTTGAAACTAGCTCTCCTCAGCGAGGATGTGCAACTCATCGTATCATAGATAGTACCGAGCCACCAGACCTGGAGAGATTGCCCTCGGGGGTCTTGAACTTTGAAGACGACCCTGCCTCCCGGCATCAATCCAATGCAGAGGTCCCTTACGAGATCTATGACCGCTTTACCAAACATCGCAAGCACATAATTGTCGCTGTAGTCTCATGGTGTGGCTTGTTGTCGCCCATTTCCAGTACGACAGTGCTGTCGGCGCTGCCTGAAGTGGCCGCGGAGTACAAGACGACTGGAGACATAGTCAGTCTCAGCAATGCATTGTATCTTGTTTTCATGGCTGTGAGCCCATGCTTTTGGGGGCCTTTGAGCCAAGTGTACGGGCGGAAGTGGGTGAGTCGTGTCCTGAATGCCCATCCCCATCCGTTACCACTCGCATTTGAGCATCGAAGATTCAATCTCCGTCATTTGGCATTCGAAACTCATGTGCTAGAACGCTAACCGGAGAACTGCAGACTTGCATAGTGACCGCGTCGTTGTTTCTTGTGTGCTCCATCGGGACTGCTCTGAGCCCAAACATCGCCTCGTTCTTCGTGTTCCGAATGCTCACCGCATTTGCCGGGACCTCGTTTCTCGTCACCGGCCCTGCTGTTATCGGCGACCTGTATCATCCTACTGAGCGTGCTACCGCCATAGGGTGGTTCTTGTCCGGCACCTTGGTCGGGCCGACCATCGGCCCGGTTCTTGGTGGCATCATCGTGACTTACACTTCGTGGCGCATCATATTCTGGCTCCAGACTGGCCTCGCCGGCGTTGGCCTGGGAGGCGCCTTGTTCCTCATGCCCGAGACTTTACGGGAACTCAAGAGCGCTGAGCTCAAGGAGCTGCCGATAGGCAGAAAGGTCAGTGTCCTGTGGGGAATGACAAATCCTTTCAGAGTCATCCGGCTCTTTCAATTTGCGAACCTTATTCTGGTAGGGATTGCCAGTGGCTCCCTCGTATGGAACATGTATGGCATGCTTACCCCTATACGATACGTTCTCAACCCACGATTTTCACTATCCTCCCCAGCAGAGTCCGGTCTCTTCTACCTTGCCCCGGGGTGTGGGTACGTGGCTGGCACTCTCGTCGGCGGGCGGTACGCGGATTACACGGTGCGGCGCTGGATATCAAAGCGGGAGGGGCGGCGCATTTCCGAAGACAGACTTCGCTCGTGCTTGCCTTTCCTTGGCGCAGCTCTTCCTGGCTGCATGCTTATCTACGGTTGGACTGTCCAGCAACGTGTTGGGGGCATTGCCGTACCTGTCATTTTCATGTTCCTCGGAGGAGTTTCGCAGTTGTTCTGTTTCCCGAGCCTCAACACCTACTGCCTGGACGTGATGCAAGGACGTAGCGCGGAGGTGGTGGCAGGCAACTCCATGATTAGGTATCTTTTCGGTGCCGCTGGATCGGCCGTAGTGCTTCCAGCCATCAAGAAGATCGGCGTCGGTTGGTTCAGTACTATCTCAGCAGGTTTCATGGTCATTGGGGCATTGGGCGTCTGGGCTGTGGCAATATGGGGTAGAAGTTGGCGGAAACGAATGGATGAGAAGATGAGTTCGTAGGAGCACGTGTTCCTATGGACAACAAGGCTTCGAACTTTGGATCATGAGAGAGCAGCTTACACCGAAAAAAAAGCTGTCGGTTCGCCTTATATCTCATATTTTAGTCTCGCAACGTTGGGGGCTGTCACATTTCATTATTGAAGTGCTAGTATATCCAACTACGAAAACGGAGATATGAGCCTACCTCCAGTCTCATAGGCCTCCGGAGTTACAAGCGATACCAGGCGACACTGCTTAAAAACCCTTGGTTCATTGGGTCACTTTGTACTACTCGGCTGAACTCGATGTCTTCAGGTTGCACACCATCATTGCCCTGAAGGCTTAATCGTTTGGCCACCAGGTATCCGTACTGGTTGCTGAACGATCAGCTACCGACTCCGTGTCCGGTCCCACCACCACGTCGCGACACGGACTGCACCCCACCAATCAGGCCATTTCCTATCCCAAGGACCCAGCTAGAACTGCAGTCCAGCACCGTCCGGGCTCTCCAACACGGGATCCCAGCCTCTAAACGGAATGAATGAATCAGGCAGGAACGAGAGAGCGTCCATGCTGAAAGTGGAAGCCGAGCTCATGCTCATCGCGCGGGGGTTCGGTGGGATGAAGTTCGGATACGCGTTTCCGTCCGTCGGCGCCGCTGGCTGTGCGAACATGGATGGCGGGAGTGAGTAATCCAGGCTTTGGCTGTGTATCGAAAAGTCCGAACCGGGCGTGCTCATGGGTGTAAAGCCTGCCGTGGTTGCCGGTACAGTTAGATGCGGGGTTTGGGGCAGGAAATCTAGCTGCTGGTTGGCAGACTGGTTCTGCTGCTGTAGGTAGAACTGCTCGACACGTTTCGCGCGGATAGCAAAGTGGTAGAAGCTATCGCGATCACCCCGGTCGTCAACGTTTGGCGAACTTGTAGACTCGAGTCTGAGAACAACCTGGCGGATAGTGTGGCCAATATCGGAGAACTGGCGTAGATGCTCCGCCATGAAAGCTATCCTGGGGTCTGCAGCCAAGAGGTCGAGCCGCGCAGCTAGGGTCAAGCCGCAATGAAGCATCACCCAAATGATGTTGGGAAAGTAGACCTCCTGTCCAGGAGGTGTATGAATGAGGACGCTGATGAGAGATTTTGCGGATACTGTGCTGTCTGACAGGCCGGTTATGAGACGTTGCAAGGAGTCATTCTGCGGGTTGGTCAACCCGAAGGGAGCTTCTGGTAAAGACAACTGGTTCAAGCAGAGCTGAATCGTGTGCATTTGAGGAACCAACAGCGCTGTCGGGACTGGTCAGCATAGGTTGGAGCTGTTGTCTGCTTTCACTTACGGCAATCGCTGAGAGGAAACGTCAAGCTGTTTTTGAAAGCGGCAACACTTTCCTTTGCCTCCGATACGGACGCATGTATTTGCATGGGATCCAAAACCGACTCGTTCTTGACAACATCGTCGATTTCTTCGGCGAGTCGTTGCAAGCGGATGATGTAGGGCAGGTACCGGTCAGTGGGATGCTCTGCTACTTGAGCCAGCCGCTCCGCTGTTTCGGTAATAAAACTAGACAGTTTGACTATGCGAAGTTTCTGGAGCACTATGCTTGTACTTGAATGTTATATCGATCAGCGATGTAAACCATGGAACTGGGAGGATGGGGGGGGGGGGGATGCATTTCTTACCAAGATGAAAGATAGTATGTCCCCAAGAAGGTCCTGCGTTCGTCTAAAGATTCGACGGTATCCTTTGCAATCATACCCTCGATGTTCCAACGTCGAGGGTTCTTTGGCCTGTCCAGGCGCAGGTCGGAGACGATACTAATTGCCAGATGGAGATGTTGTGAATATCTCTTGGGTCTGGGCTGGAAGTGGGCCCTGAAGATGATGTTAGTGACGGTGTCAATGACGAATGAGGAGTGAAGCCCCATTAGTACCAGGCAAGGTGGACGAGCAGCCCCTGGAGAACGTCTAGGCAGGTGAAATTTCCCGACACCAGGCGTGCCGCGACGAGCTCGTTGAACATCTGGCCCAGCGCTCTTTGGAGGCGGACATCGTCGTGTGAGGCTGCGGCAAGAAGTGCAAGGCACAAGGCCGGTCTGGTCTGTCTCAAAGTGCCGACATGTTCCGAGTCGGCGATGATGACGAAGGGAAATTGGGGCGTCAGCCTAGTGCGAAATCTGTCAAGGAGTTCCTGGCCCGTTTCAAGAGACAGCTGGCGAGTTTTGAAGGGATCATGAGAGCCGGCGGCATAGCCAGGCAGACTTGGGCGCGGCGGTTGCTGGCTGGCTGCGGTGGTGCCGGATGAGGAGGCATGGTGCGGCGGCGTCTGGCTCTGCTCAGACGCGATGCTCTCGGAAGCCGAGGGGCTTCCGGTCGCGCTTGGAGCCGGACGCTCCGGGATCCCAACCTGCTTGTTGGATCTTTTTCCGGGTATCAGATCAGATCAGCCCAGCCTCGGGTCGGCGTGGGAGCGGAGACCAGACAGACTTTACTTACCTTGGACGCGGGCCCGGCGGCTTACGGCCGCGGGCGTTGGCGTAGGTGCACTCCTTACCCAGGCGAAGGCATCGGTCGCAGATGCTCGGGTCCTGGGTGCGATCGCACTTGATCTTAGCATGGGCGCATGTGCGGCACGTCTTCAAAAGCGGGGTAGGGCTGCGTTGGCGAGATTCCATGACGCCTCTTTCAGGTTAAGGGCTTACGAAAGGCGGCGCAAATCGTCTCTCTTACGTATGCGGTCAGTCAAAACGGTATACCTAGGACGAAATGGCACCGCTACGGGCACGGGGTGAAAGAAGTTCCATGGCTGGCCGGCTGGTACGGGCACGGGAGGAGAGACACTGGTCTATCCCAAGCGAAATGGCGCCGGATGTGGGCGGGTTCTAGACCGTGAACCCGATGCAACAGAGCAGGGGTGCGTGTGTGCGTGTGTGCGCGCGCGCGCGCGCGCGTGTGTGTGTGTGTGTGTGTGTGTGTGTGTGTGTGTGTGTGTGTGTGAGCGTGTGTCGCCACGGTGGCTTGGATTTCTCAGCAGCTCAAGTGGAAACGAAAACTCATGCTGAGTGGTTGGTTGGTTGGTTGGTCCTTTACACGTAGGGCCGATGGTCTCCTCCAACGTGACGCCGCAAATGCAGCAAAGCAAATTGGAATGGCTTGATACAAACGAGTTTTTTCCGTCACACCAGATCAGCCGGAATAGGTGGAAGAGAGTGTGTGCTCAGACTGAAGCCGTTGGCTCGAAAATACTCATATGAGGATGTAATTATTGAATGGATTTACCATCGCATGATTTGACCGACCCCTACCGACATCCCCAGATGAACTGCCGTGGAGCAGTGGAGTCGGTGATTCAGGTCCGTGCCGTGGGTCATTCGTGGGGTGAGACATCACCGATCAAGAAGCCGACTCCCGGATCGGCTTCAACACGAACCAAGGCCTCGAGCCGTTGACATCCTTGTGTCACGAATGACGCCCAGTCTCTCCCGTCACCTATCGTGGCCAAGGGCATTCAGTCGGCAAAAGATGCGTTCACTGCTCACGAACAGGGCGGACAAAGAGATCACAGGCAGAGCAAAGTTGTGGGTCTGCAAGACGTAGGCTCCGTCTAGCCAATGCAACCACTCGCACTGGGAATCCTTTCGATGGAAATGGCAAGCCCAACGGTGATGACGCCCTCTACCGAGAAGTGCTTCTTCATACGTATGTTGTCCGGCATGCCACGCGAAGTAGTTGGATAAGAACAACTATACCCATCCCAATCCAGAAAGACCCTTCACGCCGTCCAATATCTTTGCCTGCTTACGAACCACCATGGAGTGTCGCAGGCCGTGGGGCAAACTGCTTCCCGTTGTACCAAAACGATGTGAAGTGCGGCGCCCCGGGGGAGAAGATGGCTTCAACAAAGCTAAAATAAAAAGCGCCGTCAGAAGACCCTCATAGTTATGCAATGCCGTCACCAAGGCGGATTCGATGCCCCAGTCTGCCGACACTGACCTACATGCCCGGCCACTCAGTCTCAGCGACGATCGCATTTGAGGAAACAGGAATGAGGGCCACGGACCAGCCAGCAATGAGGTACGAAGGATCATGTTTCAAAGTAGGAAGGTGAGCTTACTGTAAATGCTGATAGTGACATGTTATTGGACTTCTCCGATATTGAGATCCATGGTGATTTGGGCAAACCTTGCGCTCGTGATATCCTGATAGTCGAGGTAGTCGACTTCGCCCAGCCGACATTCAAGGTTAGTCTTCCCAGTCCGAGTACTGTGGTTCGTCGTCGCCAGATCTATTCTTAGCACCGATTTGTTCCCGAATATTGTATCTGTCCCAGCTCAAGGTCGCTAGGCCGGCAGGAACGATGGGGCTGCCGCCATGGTTGGTTTGTTTCCCAGTATTGATGCCCTCGACCTGGTTCGAAGACCTATCAGTCTCCTCCGGGTCCGTGATGGCTTCATGGGCGTTCACAACGCATAAAGTCTCGTCTTCTAAAGCGCCCAAAGATTGGATACCGAAACATCCGAACGCGAGCAAGAGCCTCATACGGCAGATCAACTTCCGGAACTCCCTCAGGGCATCGTAAATACTATCATAGTATCTCGACTGAATGATATTTTCCCGCCCTCGTCTGGTGTAATGTCTGGACCCGACTCACCCAACACGTTGTCTTGGTCACGGCGGACTCTTTCATCATCTGAGCGTTGCCTCCTTATTGACGTGTATCAGTTAGGCTGGAAGTTGGGTGACATAGTCTGAACAGCCAGACTATGTTTGGTGATTGAATGTGTTCCGTTATGACACACGGATAGATTGACACAAAGGTCGCGACAGGTTTGCCAAGGAGAAAGAAAGTCCAGAGTTCTTACCTAATTAAAAACTCTTTTGGTGCGTGATATTCTCAATTTTGGCCAAGACTATATACATAAGACGCATGACTATACAGTGCATATAGTAAATATGTGAATATCTTGGCTTGTGAAGGCGAATGCTACTAATGCTGATATGGTAATATACTAATTAATATTTTGACGTTATATCTAGTTAGGAATCAATAGTGTTTTACCTGTATGTGTTGAGATTAGAAGACGATTCATTATATACAAATCGCATCACAGTTGACGATGGAAAAAGACAGTTCTATAGAGCAAAGTGTTCGGGTCATGAGACACAAGCAAAAACGTGAGGTCCATCCAGGATTCGAACCTGGGCCTACGGAATTTCCAAGATCAGAATCCGACGTCCTAACCAACTAGACTAATAGACCTTTAACATGAGTTACATTTGACCCGGTTGCTGTGGGGGCACCGTGAGAAGTCTCACAACCCTTTGGTGCAGATCCCATAGACGGTCCTTGAAAGGCGTAATGATATTTGGATTGGATGAATTCTTGAAGGCGGCAGGGCTGGCCAGGGGTTCTTGGCGCAGTGTCGTCTGAAGAGATGCCTTGTCATGTTTTACTGGAATCACCGGTGTTGAACCGCTAGCCAGCGTCATGTCTTGGAACGACGCCGATAGATACTATATGTGGACCACACTCCTGAACTCCACTCGGCGACAGAACGACGAGGGCAGCAAGTGGGTCTCTTGCCCGTAAGGTAGTAACGTTTGTAGTCTTCTAGGCTATTCTTAATGGAGGAATCGGCCAGATGGCGGCGCTGCGATGGGAAGAGAGTGCAAGGTCAAACAAACCACGTAGCCGGGCGGGCGCTGGTGCTGGTGACCTCACGGGGAACCAATCGCCTTGATAACGTACGGACCTTGGTGGCTGAAAAGAAAGAACCGACGGTGGAGAAAACGTTTCGGTCCCGGCCTTGTTGCCGCTTATAATCACACCGTCTGAGATGGCGCCGCACAGATTCTTCTAGCTGCTTTGCTCTCGAACGATACAACCAGGCCTGACGCGAGTCCGCGTTCATTGTGCTTGTCCCCAAGTTTTGGATTAGTTTGCGCTCAGATGAACCATGGGCCTTCGTTTCAAAACGCACTCAATGGAAAACAGCCTCTGCTTTGATGGATGCCAAGATCGGACACCGCCAAGAACCGCGATGCAACAGCATGATAATCACGTCCAATGTTCGTCGTCGCAGTTAGCAGGCCAATGTCAGATGGGATGATGTACTGGCTGCAGGCACTCAGCACCTACCGCCGTGCGCCGCATTCCTACTTGGGACCGTCGTCGAGCACTGTCTATTAGTTGAGTGATGAGGGCAAGAAGGGATTCCGTTGTTGGTCCCTGGACAATCGACTCAAGGATCGGAAGACGGAGACGGGGACTCCGCAGATCGCTTCGCATCACTTAGATGACAGGAACGCTCGCGACGGGCGACAGGGACAGAATCACCCATGTAATAAATTGGGTTGTAACTGCATGGCTGTGTTTCCACTCTCAAGCTATGACTGTGGAGAGCCATGAGAGGAGATGGTAGGGATGGTGTACGGTATTCTGACGTAAATCGGCGACAGTGCAAGGGGCGGCTGTCGCAGCACCAGAGTGACTGGAAACCGAAATGAGGGTATATGTATATGGCGCTGCGGCAGTTTGCATACTCCATACATCCTACGGGCCGAGCTTGATGCATGCGGCCGTTGAGAGAGCTGATGAGTCCGAGACAGTGTACGAGATGCGATGCAATGCAGGGAGAAGCGTTAAATGCATTCGGGCCCAACCGGTGGCTGCCGGGTGTTTAGCACCGGTGGCCCACCAGCGCCTGTCCTTGTGTGGATGGGTGGGAGTTGGTCGCTGAATGGTTCAAACCTGGTGCCTACTCGAGTCTATCGCAACGTCTCATTGACGCTAATTGCGAGTCGCCGAGAAGTACGCAAGATGCACTAATACGTGGCACGTAGAAGGGCGATGGCCGTTCCGTCAAACACTTTTTGGTCGTTTGTTGCGTTGGCGGGTGTGCGCTGGCCATACATACTATGTAGTCCACCCACTCCATCGGACAGGTCGGCATCGCTGCGCTGCAGGCCCTACCATAGCACTGCGCCTAATGTATGATTTAGTTGAAGCAGCTTTGAGGCGCACTGGTTTGCTCACGGCTTCCCCGAGTAGCGCAATCGCCGACAATGCACGAAGTTGGGTGGGTGGAATGAGCAAATATCTGCTGCCGGCACTGGTGAGGATTCGGTGGTGCCAGCGAAAAGTCACGATGGCTCTGCTGCGACAGAGGCCTGCCAATAAGCTTTGCGACGTAAAGGGGAGGTGCAAGCTTGGGCCAGAGGCTGCCCCCCCTGGTGGGAAGGGCTTTACGTAGTAGATGATGGCCTGCTGGCGATCTCCGACACAATGACTCCCCATCAGGCCAGGTCCTTTGAAGTTGGCGGAGCTGATGGTGGTGGTGGTGGAGAGGTTTCGGGTTTCATCCGAGCATTTGCAATAAAAGTGTCGGCCGCGAATTACAGCATCCCCACACACTCAGCCGCGGGTTCGGATAACGGGATGCATCATGTTGAAGCGGCAGAGACGGAAAGGACGGCGACACATGAGACGACGGTCGTATGTTGCGCAGTGCAGTGTGGTGTGGTGCGGTGCAGTGCTCATCAACGGTCATGTCGTCGTTGCTGGGACGAAGCAATGGCCATGCATGCAGCGTCGGACTTTCCTGAAGTCACGATCATGGATGCGATGCGATGCGATGGGCGGTGCGCCGAGGACTGCGTGCGAGATGGCGCTTTACATGTGATGGGAACGTGGAAGAGGAATGGAGGAGGATAAGCTGATTGCCTACTTACTTTCCTAGGTAGCTGTAAATGATGCCATTTCTCAAGTAATGAGCAGCTGCGACGCTATGGCCGAGTGCGACCTTGCCTGGACTGGACTGCACAGACCGTCGTACGGACGTTTTGGGAAGGAGCGAGGCGATCTTGAGATTTGACAGTCGACTTTTGGAAGGAGCCCGTGGAGAGAAAGCCGGGGCGGCCTACTGAGAAGAGGAGGAGGAGGAGGAACCTGCCGTTCGCTCAGCTTCTTGCTTCCTTCCTTCCTTTCTTCCACCCACCCAGCTGCCCTCCAATGCCAAAATGCCGCACTGGCGGTAAAGTTTTCATTAGTGTCGTGGTTGCCAACCAACTGCCACACTCTTACTCTCCGAGTCTCCTTCAACCCCAGCAACACGCTGGCCATCTAAGGCTTAGCGTCAGGAACAAAGTGGTGCCCATGCAGGGGCACCCTGGCGAAGGGGACTGACTAGGTAATCGTCAAGGGTTCCTTCCATCCACAGGCACCAACGACTCGGGGAAATTATGTAATACCACCTTTTATGAAATCCACCCGCATTGCCGTATCAGGAATGGGAGGGCTTCGCGGTTTTCCTCGCGTGCTATCCCGTTCCAGTCGCACAATCTCATTGATCCTGGGCTCGCATTCCAGATCCGCGTCAAGTTCATTTCTCCCGGCGGTCCAGGTGACCGAGGTGCAGATTGTGTGTGTCTTTCGGCCCATCGATGGTGTCGCCGCCGCCTGGCGAAATCGCAGGAACCCAACTGATTCGCCCGCCAAGACCACACGATTGGGTGACAATGCCTTTCTGCGCCGTTCCACTTGGTATACCTACATATCCGTACGTACCAGGCAAGGAAAAGGGATTCGACCGTTGGGTGTCTCGCAAGTTGTCGCGGCACAAATCCATACTTGCTCGCGTCTTGGCTCGGCCGAACCGTCCCCAGACCACCGGAGAAGGGACGGACGTAGTACCTGTTAGTGGCCCCCAAACACCAAGAACCAAGAACGGCGCTTCTTGTGCTTCTTTTTCTGGCGTCTGCTTGCTTCTATTGCTGGTGTTCTGAGGCTCGTGCCCGCCTTGCTTCAGCATAGCTGGCCCTTCTGAGTTCTAAGAAAAGCGCTGTCACGGCTTCAGGCGGTCAGCCAACCACCATCCAAGGGACGCCATGCCGATCGCTTTGGTTGCCGGCGTGATGCGGCTTGGTTGCATAACTGCTAATGGGCGGGCTATTCATAAACACAAGGCAGAGTAGGTAACGTGGTGTGGTGAGCGGACAGCGAACGCAATGCTGTGCTTTCGCGCCTTAATTTCCCACGGATATCCAGGCCCCCTGTCCGTGGAGAAGTCTACGGTACATGTGTCGCGCCGCTTTTCCACCTCTAGATCAAGTACTGTATACTCCATAGTTGAGCTGCGATATCTGATTCGGACTGGCAATCCCGGCGTCTGCATGGCAATCCCGGTGTCTTCATGGCCTTCAAGATAGGGAAAGAAGAGAAAGAAGAGCGGCGCGGGTACCTCGAGTCTAACTTGTTGTACACTCGTCGGCCCAGTGAGACGATGGCTGTATGGCCCTGTGACATGCTTCATTGGCTCTCCCAGCCGCGATGTGCGTCGAACTAGCTGTTTGCAGACTTCATCTCTCTCTTTCTCTCTCTCCGTCCCTGCTCTTTCCCCGGGACCACCTGGAGAGGATGAGAGTCAGGGACGAGGAAGGCAGGGCCGAGCGAGCACCTCCATCTTTCGCGCTTTCTCTTCCATCTCTGGTCCCCCGACCCACAGACCACAGACCACAGTTAACGTCGTCCGGGCTTGGCTTTCGCTTTTGGGGGGTGGCCCCTTCCCTGCCGGCGCCTCCATCTTGTATCGTCGTCGCTGTGGTCATCGTCGCTCCTTCCCCCCCGGTCCTGGCCACACCAATGTCGCTCATTTTACACGCAGTCAGTTGCCCTTACCCGCCGCTCCTCCCCACATCCAAAACCCATGCCTTTTCCCACGTCTCGACTGTCTGGGCCTTTCCCCCAGTGACTCTCTTATTCAAATCATTCCCCTCCTTCAATCACACAGACTTCGTTGGCAGAGTCCTCCTCCTTCACCCCCTTCGCGCACAGTCGTTGAAACAAACAAGACCTAAACCTGATCTACTCGCCGAGCAAGTATTCGTTCTCACGTTCATTCCTATTTCTACCCGCCATTGGACGCCGTCTCGTGGTTAAACACCCTCGCTTCACACTTATACAACAACAACTCGTACCGAACCCCCATTTGAGCCACCTCGCTCAGACGATTTAGCAAACAACTGTAGCCTTATATATACCACCTAGTCGGACACTCCTCGCATCGCAGAGGAGCATCATTCACTAGCCGGATCTTCATCACACCATCTTTGAAAGACCTCGACCACCAAGCATATGCTTCTCATATCAGTTGGGAGGAAAAGGACTTCAGCAACACTTTAACGCACATAACACATCGGCACTGCTTCATATACCCCATTTGCGACCAGTTCCGCCGACAGAATCCACAGAAAATATGAAGGTCACCACAGTTTTCGCCGTCTTTCTGCCAGTCATGGCACTGGCCCAGAGCTCGACCTCGTCCGACGGTAGCACAACCACCATCACTTACACTGCCACGCAGACCAAGACCGTCACTCTGGAGCGCGCCCACACCACCACCATGACCTACGGCAGCGGTAACAGCACGGCAACTTTCAAGCCCACTGGCTCGGGCGCCTCGAGCCCCGCTACCGTCGTCTCTGCGACGGCTGGTGCTTCCGCTTCGACTACAACGAAGCCCAACGCTGGTGCTGCTCTGAACGCCGGCAACATTGCCTTCGCCGGTGTTGCTGGCATCATTGCCGCCGCCCTTTTGTAAAGTCGCATTGTTTGATGCGCTCGGAGGAAGTGGGAGAGCGTGGGACGGGAAGGACTCGCGAGGGGCTGCGATGTGGTTGGGGGGATGATACCAACCGACTGTTACTGCCTCACCGAGCACTCGGATGTGGCATGTTACCAACGTTTTTTTCTTTGTTTCCGCCTTCGACCCTGGTTCGGCGCCACATGGCTACTTGTGTGAGCGCGGCCGGTTTTTACGACATGAACGACCGTAAAGATTGGATACCACTTCGGTCAACGGCACCACCAATACCCTATTCCTCTTCAACAACCATTCGCGCGACGCTTGCATCGCCAGCCTGCAGGAAAGGAACCCAAAGACGCTTGTCACTAGGGACGTTTGACAGCGATCACACTTTTTTTATGCTTTGCTTCACGCCGACACCACATGTCTGCGGTCACTTACTTGAAGGCCGCGGATGGCTGTCAACTCAACTTTTTAATGTTTCGATTCTTCACCAGCAGCACAAGGAGTCACACGACACGACATGCGCAGCCAAACTCCCCCGCCACCCTACGCGCCGTCAGCCTCGTCCATCGCCGATGCATCTCCAAGCCCGCGCATCATCTTTGGGTCATGAGATGATGTGCTGGCTTCCGGGATGGGACGAAACCGTTTCACATTGTGCAAGCTCACCGGCTCTTCATCGGCCCTGATCAGGAGGTCTGACAATGTTGTCGGCGCAGCCGTGCTTGCTGGCTGGAAATAATTTTCATGAGATCTTTCAGCACGTCTTGCTCCCCGGAGAAGATGTAAGACAGAAATGATCAGGACGGATGATTGAGGGATTTACCGGAGTTTTTGTGTCGGAACAAAAGTTTCACATTCTCTTCGAGTTGTTGATACCCCTATTTGTTGTATGTTTGCCGGCGAGGGAAAAGGACATGGCGAACGTTGTCGGTTCTGGCGTTGCTTTCTGTTGGAGGCTTCCTCAACATCGACTTGCTCGTGCCACCCGACACCTTGAGCGGAAGGAGAATACAGAGTATTTGTTTTTATATTGGAGATGACGAGCTATTTGACTTGAAATGCTGGTTTTGTTCACGTGGACTTTGCCTTATGAGGAGGACTTGGAGGCCATTGGGAGGATCTTTTTGGTTTGAAGACTTGAGAGACCGGGGGGGGGGGGGGGGTTGTTTACCATGATAAGCGGCTTAAATGAAGTTTGTTGATGCATGTGGCTTGATGCCCTCCTCTCCTTGACGTTGTTGTGTCCAAAGCTCATGAGTACCTGGTTTCAAATTGACACTAACATGAGAGAATTGAGAACTGCTCAACAGCCCGCTGCGCACCATCTATTGTCAATGCCCTTCTCTTGATTGGAAATAATCAGTATGCTAATAAGACTGCCGCCCCTCGGATTCGTTGGGGCGGAAAGCCCCGGCCCCGGCGGCTTGCCGTTGGGCGACATCTTCTCAGAGGCTGCCTTAATCAGCATTAACCGCTGTCAAGTGATTATAGGTCTCTGATTGGCTGATAATGACCAAACGGACCCCCCCCCCCCCCTCGATATGCCGATTCAATCCGGGGACCGGGGCCTAGCAGCTGCAG
>MU846233.1:0-60554 GCA_030867225.1 Colletotrichum caudatum
ATAAAAAGTAATACCTTTATTATAATAGTAAAGCTATATATATAACTAGTACTCTTTAAACGTTAGGTATATAGGCTATATCTTAGGCATTATAGGCATCTGCTAGTAATAATAATTTATAGTAAAAAGGGCGTTTTTCATATAGGTTATAGACTAGAGCAGTAGCGGTAGTAGCGGTGGTGGCAGTGATTTCCTGAATAGGCTTAAATCTGTGGCAAAATACCAAAACCGGGCTGGCAATTTACCGCCAACCCTGAAGTCTGCCTCGACTGGAAGGGAGGCGACATTAGTTTCGGCGGAGTTTTCCACGCCACTTGTCTAACAGTCACCGATTGGGCACTGGGCGGCACGACGCCTGAGCAAGGGACATGCCGCACGGGACTGGAGACTGAAGTCATCCGTTCGCTCAAGGGGGCGGTGATAGACCTTACGGATCCCGAGTTTGGTAAGTCTGGAACAATATGCCAGCAGTTCTTGGGTTGAATCGACCCTAGAAGCGAAAGGTAGTCTAGTCTCCGCGCCATTGTTTCAAGCCCTAGGCATCATGGTGCTGTCCCTAGCCAGTGTGACTGCTTTTGCCGCTGCCTTGCCGAAATCAACTTCCGTGTGTAGTCCCAAATCGGCTTCCTCCAGCTTCGTGGCTTTGTTAGCAAAGAGTCGACTGACAAGTAAACAGGACCTTGGGCGACCTACGATCTTCAGTCCCAGCTCGGAGTTGGTCCCCTGGAGCCGAACCACCATAGGTACCTTCAGCGGGCCCAGTTCCTTTGCTGCCCCCAGGATGGACTCTGCAATCATGTCGCCTCGAGTGATTCCTGTTCGGTACAGCATTAGTGACCAAATGTCTCTTGGACCATTTGTGATCGGACTTGACTTGCCGCCATAAATGTTTACGAGGATTGTCTTCACCCTCTCATCTCGAAGGATGATCTCGAAGGCTCTCACCATGGTATCCTTTGTGGCTTGGCCGCCCGCATCCAGGAAGTTGGCGCTGGAACCTCCATGAAGCGCAATGGCATCGTTGGTGGCCATTGCAAGCCCGGCACCATTCACTACGTTGCCGATGTTGCCATCCATTTTGATGTATACCAATCCGTGCCTTTCTGCCTCGACCTCCTCTGGGATCTCGTGCACTATGTCTCGCAATGAGAACAGATCTTCTTGCCTTTTTCTTGAAGCATCATCAAACGCGAATCTGGCGTCCAAACATGTAAATGTCCCATCATGCAGCCTTGCTAGTGATCTGATCTCGAGAAGCGTGGCGTCTTTGGTCGTGAAAATTCTGTACAGTCGCCCCAGTATGTTCTGTAGGCTGTCCCTCTCATTTGTAGAGGCGTCCAGGCATTTCGAGACCTTTTCGACAACCTCTGCCGTTATTCCTTCTGTGTACCCAAGCCTAAAGGTGTGGAGCTGCTCTGGGTATTGCTTCACTGCTGTTTCGATGTCAACTCCGCCTCTTTTGGACGCAATGATTACTGGACAGTTGTTCTCTCGATCAAATGTAATGGCCAGATACCATGCAGCTTCATACTTAATCATCTCCGTGATGAAGAGCTTGTTGGTAAGTACCTCGCCGTCTGAGCTTTGCCTTGCCTGCAAGTTATGGCAGAGCAGTTCTTTGGCAATCCTTCCGGCTGCTTTAGCGTCGTTGACCTGTCTGAATCTTTCTTCAAATCCTCCATCGATCGTCCCCGCTTTTCTACTGCTTCTTAGGGTCTGTGGCTTAATTGTACAAGCCTTATCTGTTGGTATTCAGTCAGTGGTAGTTCTATAACTGGTGCTGAAGTGC
This sequence comes from Colletotrichum caudatum, assembly GCA_030867225.1. NCBI lineage: Eukaryota > Fungi > Ascomycota > Sordariomycetes > Glomerellales > Glomerellaceae > Colletotrichum > Colletotrichum caudatum. Next base: position 1,790 of record MU846233.1, read on the forward strand.
ATACCGAATTCCTTGACGATTGCTTCAGCTTCAGCCGATGTTGTGGCAACCTTTCCTAGTGGAACTGGGATCCCGAACTGGAAGCACACTGTCAGATATTCCGTTTTGTGACATCAGTCGTCATTTTGCAAAGTACTTCTCTGAGAATATCATGCGATTGATACTCGTGTAACGTAAGCCGTCGTACTTGCAAACGAGATACCAGCTGGAAAAGCAGTCAGTACTAGAGCCAAAACAGTCAAAATTTCTAGTGCTCGCCTGATTGTGACCTCTCCGGAACCTCGTCAAGATACTCCTAGACGCCATGTCGAACAACGGTAGCAAAGTGACAACAGCCAAAACCAATAGTAGAGCTGGAAATCAAACCTTCGTAAGAAGGATGCTCATTCAGGTGCGGCAAGTTATCTCGTGAGGTCACAGCTGAAGGAAACACAGCCGAGTGGTTACGTCATCAAAGCAGTTGGAGACTAGTCGTGGTTTGATCGGCTCTCTAAAGTCTGACGCCGAACCCCGAACGCGGGGAATGCACGCTTATATCATCGGCTATATCACTCGCTCTGAAGACAGCTTGCGTACAACGCATACTGCGCTGGAATCGAGGTGTCGATGATACTTCAAACGATACTTATTGGGAATTTTGAGGTAGGGTTTTCTTTTCAACGAGCATGAATGGTCCCACAATGAGATGAAGCCAATGGTTTCAATATGTGATATCAATCCCTGGCTGTCACTGTTGATTCGAAGACGTAAAAAGGTCAAGTCTTGGATAAATACATCAAATTCATCCATTTATAGGACGAAGGATCAATAATGTCTTCCTGGGAGCCTTCCGAATATTGAGGAGGGGAATCTTATCATGAAATAGGTCCCAGCCCAAACGCCAAAACGCGGTCAAATGGCTCTGCCACCATCGACCTCCAGATTAATGCCGGTAATGAATTTGCTTTCATCAGAAGCGAGGAACAGGCAGGTGTCCGCCACATCTGATACCTCACAAAGTCGTTTGAGAGGAACATTGTCGATGAATCTGAGTCTGTTCTCTGGGGTATCGGCCTGTCCAGCAAAGGATTCGAATCTGTGACTAAGTTAGGAGACAATAATAGTAGGCCTGGTGAAAGGACACCTTACAGCCCAGTGCCACTCAAAAGAGGGCACACAGAATTGACTCGAATCTGGTGGGCACCGTACTCGGCGGCGAGCCCCTTTGTTGCCTATGTATGCAGCTTTTAGCCCACCCAATTCAACTGCTACCACCCAATCGACGAAGCTTACCGTGCATACCGCCCCCTTGGAGGCATTGTACCAAACGAGGCCTGGCCTAGGCCTCAAGGCCCCGATTGAAGCAATATTCAGCATCACACCACCTTCGCCCTGCTTGATGAGCCTGGGCATGAACGCCGCAGTCCCCAAGAAGATTCCCTTGACATTGACGTTGAAAACCTTGTCAAACTCGGCTTCCGTCACCTCTAGTGTGGGCTATAATTACCGTCAGTTTCTTTAGTTACTAGTACCTGATTCATGGAAGATGGCCGTCGGCCTGTACCTTGTTCCTATAAGTCGTGCCCGCGTTGTTAACTAGGCAGTCTATCCGCCCATAACGGGACTGCGCCGCATCCATCAATTTCTCCCAGTCCTCTGCACTGGTTGCATCCGCTTTGAAGAACGAGATGGCCTCGGGCTCATCTTGGGCGACTCTTTGCCCGTCGTTTTCGTTGATGTCTGTGATCAAGACTTTGGCACCCTCCTGAGCGAACCTGCGAGCAATACCTTCGCCAAAGCCATGGCCACCGCCTATTAATGTGTCTGAGAGGTGGAGCTATGAGATCTGATAGGGGCTACTGACCAGTAACTATGGCGACCTTTCCGGCAAGTCTTGATCCTATGTTTTTGTCGCTCATTTCTCTTGACCTTCTGACTTTGGACGGTGGTTTACGACACAAGTGAATGTAATTTCGTTCCGCCAGAGAACTTAGCAACACTGTCAAATCAAGCTGGTTTGAACCTCTGTCTCTTAAATAACCATAGGTAGAAATTCGGGCAATGCCATTGCATCATAAGGAGGGGGGAGTGCGGGGGTTAGCAAGCCGGGCAACGACTTCCGTCTGGTGTCATGGGACGGCATAGCTGCACGCCTAGATGGGCTGACCCCTCTTGGACACTTCTTATGCTTTTATCAGAGTGGCCAATGCAGCGCCAATCGGATTCCCAGCATCTTGGTTGTTTTTTGACATGTGTCACTTCGGTGGCCTCAAAAGCTATGCACTTGCTCCGTGTCTCGGCGTCAGAATACACCTGAAATGTCTTAGAAGCTGAGTGGCTACGTGACAGTGTCCAACGAGCCCTGAATGGTGCCCAATTTCTGGCTCGAAACTAGAAAGGTATATAGTGATTTCAATAATACTGTTATTTCAATGGTTTCAAAGGTACCCCCCTCTCTAACCCCTAGATAACAAATGTAGCTCATTTGAGCGTAGCGAAGACTGCGCCGATGGCACCTGCTATAAGGGCTTCTGTCCCGGCGACGCTTTGTATACTTCTGATGGCAAATGCGGCGCCGATCACGGCATGCGGCAATGCGCCGGCAAACGGGGCGACTGTTGCAGCATGGACGGAGAGCGCGGCACCGGCCCCGACTTCTGCGGCACGGGCAAGTGCCACATGCACCGACCGATTCCTACCGATAGCAATTTCGTTGCCGCCCCTTTTCCATTCCGGGGGGCATTTCTCCCTGCCCCTCAACGGCTACAACGTCGGCGACGACGAAGACGACGGTCGTGCCCCCTCCCTGGCTTGCACAGGCCGAACCACTGCCGATGGCATCTCAGGCAGCTTCCTCGGTCTTTGCTCGTACAGTTGTGATTTCAACCACTGCCCCACAGGGGTGTGTGCGTCTGCACCGGGCCGGCCCCTAAGCCTGCGGCCATACCAGCTCTGAGTGGTCGCCATGGCTGTCCGGATGACAACGTCGCTAGAGGCCCAGATCACGCTTACTATGTAGACCTATGTGAGTTCACATGTAGCCGCGGCTATTGCCCGCCCGGGGCTTGCAAGTCCTGTTGAGAGAAAACCTGCAACGATGAGTGAGACGGGTCCTAGTCAAGTTGCTCGTGTCCATCTGGTCTTCGCTTGATGAAAACGGATACAGAAGGCGTTTAACAGCGGTCGTTCAAAATACGCTGACAGCTTTTGCGGCAGACATGGAGGTGAAATATTGGAGCAAAGTAATCACGGCGCATCTGTCACAGTACGGTCTTGCTAGGGAAAAGGAAACGAGGCGTCTCGAATATATTGAGGAGGTGAAAAGGCTCAAGAGGCGCAGCAGAGGTTGCGAGCTCCCAGGGACATTCAACCCGATGATCATCAGCGAATCATTCGCTCAACAGTGCTAGCCGCGACGGCAGTTGGCAGCAGCAGCAAAGGATGCAGTTCGCAATTAGCTTGGCATGAGACGTACGCCATCTTGACCTACGTGGCCGAAGCCGAAACGAGCGAATCGCTTATACACGTCGTTGGCAAGACTCCGGAACGTCTCAAGAACCGGATTTGATAACAAAGCGGACGAGCCGGTCAAACCACACACCGATGGTCACCCGGTAACACTCAATCATTGCATGGCCTAGAACGTGCAAAAAGCTTCCTATGCGTTCTCCGCACGTCCGCCGTCCTTTTCATTCCCCTGCATCGCGACCTCGGTGCAGTCTATGTGGAGGATTCGTGAGCTCCCGAAGCCTCGTTCCAAAAGCTCCATAATCGACGAGCACTCTCGCCCCGCTCAAGCATGGTTCCCTGCTATGCCTAGCGTTCGACTTCGAAGACGACCCTTCGCGGCTGCCGAGATCTTCGGGACGACGACCGCAGCTTTCGTAAGGTGGAGGTTTCCGGCTGGCGAGAGCAGACGGCTGGTTCTTTCCCAGTCGCCCGGCAAACCAGACCTTTGGAAGGGCCGTGGAGTAGTCCACCTGGCCGATAGCAATGCCTTGAAGCCCGATCCGTCCACGATGGTCATGACTCTAGATTATATCGAGATCGCGGTGGGTATTGCCAAGTTCAGAACTGATGTTCGCAGGAGCAGGAAGCCGAGACTATAGCCATCTCCAATGGTAATCTAATAACTGACTTGAGTCCCTCATTGCCCCAAACGATATGGATGATGATTACGACATCCTACAGAAGGAGGGCTGTAACATTAAACCACAGTTCAGGGAGCGGCAGGAGGAGAAGATGAAGGCCAAGTATAATGGTCGTTCGGAATAGAGGATGGCGGTTACCCCCAAGAGTTTAACTAGTGGCAATCACTGCGCCTAGCTAATGTGACAAGCCCAAAAAGAAAATTGTTTTCATAATCTGTAGGCAGCCACTTGATAAGACACGAATACTATCGTACTCTGTAATAAAGCCCCGGATTTGAATGAGCACTATTCCATACCGAACCTCAAGTGTAGGACACGGAAATGAACCTCATGTTCCCGTGGTACTTGAAACTCAGAGTCCCGACAACATCATAAGCAGTAGAAGCATCCCAAACCAAGCTTACCCATCCTTTTCGCGTCAAAGTCGCCTCCTGGATACACCATATCCTGACTCTTGTGCCTGGTTCGGCACTCGGGTCCACTGTGAAATACGAGCGTCAGAGGATTTATTGCCTGCATACCGGCCACGGGGGCTCCGTGACGTACAAGAAGAATTTGCATTTGGCGCCGTGGTCGGGACGCACCGACTTGATGCTGGGAGCCCACTCGGCCTCCAGCTGCACCTCCAGGCCCTTTCGGAAGCAGGCCCAGTAGCAGTCGCCTTGCCAGTCTTTCTTGGTGCAGAGGTAGATGCCGAGACAGTCCCTTTCGTCCCGCTTCTGCGGCGCGCGAACATCGGGGACTTGGGTGGCGGGCGTCAGACTGGCAACAGCGTCGGCGAGGAGATCATCGCGCCCAGAGAGACGCTGCTGTTCTGCCCGCTCCTGGTTCTCGGGCTCGAGAATGCCGTCGACCACATGTGAAATAGCAGTTGGGGTAGGCGAGGCCGTCACCGTCAATGAAGAGAGAAGGAGAACGAACGTGACGAGACTGGCGGTGAGCGGATGAAGGCCGGGGATCCTCATTTTGGCCGATTGTCGGTTGGGTCACAGGATGCAGCGAAGCTATGATGACACGAAAGAAGAGTCAAAGTGTTCGGACCTGGATTGTCCGTCTTGGTCGCTTTACTTATAATCCCCAATCATTCGCATCGCATCCCAGTGAGATGCGTGGTTTGCCGGCAAACAGCAGGGTATGCTTCAAGAATCTACAAAGAAATCTGGCACTTAAGGTTGCTACATCGCCACATAGACAGCATCCCATGACTTCAACCTTGGCTTCCTGCCTTTGTCGTCCTGCAAGCGTATGGTGTACAGAACTGGAAAACCTGCAAGGGGTGATGTCGTCCTCGCACATTCGGCGAGCAAACGTCCCCGGGTTGATAAGTGCATGGCTCGAGACTGACGGAATGATACCTTCTTTTCAATTTCATAATCGCCTCTTCCAAAAGCACCGACATGAGAGTGCGTGCATCTTCAAGCTGATAATCGATGATGGGTGTAGTTATTTGAATTAGCCAAAACTCGATAATCATAGAGCACAGTTATCGACCATTAACAAAGGAGTCCCATGCTACAGTCGCTCGACGATGTATATGATTTTCAACTCCCATGCCTGAGCATGGCACGTTGTTCTCGTTGCGATGTAGCGGCCGTTGAAGAACACATGCCGCAGTGATGGAATCAGAAGTCAGTGGGGAAGGGACCGGTACGCCATTGCCTGCTCTTACAACTTTCAGAGACGGACTCGGCAGGCCTCCTGGAGGAGGTTCGTGGTCACGGTCGGCGTGAGAAGTCTCCTAACCCCCCGGTGAATGGAGTAAAGCCATCCACGGAGTCTTGTTTCTCTCCACCTTCAACTTCACTTTGGGACACAAAAGTCAGTACGTTTACTCGGGATTGCAACACAAAACGATGTCTTATTTGCCAACCAACGAGATAACAAGCGAGGCCGACCACTGCGCTGTCACATCTCAGCTCGGCTGACACCGCCCTCCCTCGGCGCTGACCAGCCCAAGCATCGTCAACTTGGCAAAGCTGCACTTTGAACCCCGCTCCCCGTGTCTTAATCTTCGTAATATTATACCGACACGAGCCCAAGATGTCACCAAAGTCCCCATTCGTTCAACCAGATGACCCTTTCCCCCTCCTCAAGATGAACGCCTCTCCGCCTCCATGTCTCACGCAAAAGGTCGCATATACGACGTGTGCGCCATTCCCTTCGAGCACACTCTCGACTTCCACGCGAGGCCATAGATGTCAGGTTTTAAGGTAAGTCATGCCCACCAACAGCCCACCAAAAGAACGCCCGGTCAAGCCACACGACGATGCAGCCCATGATTCCCCGCTTAGGGATAGCACGTCAGTCGCCCCATCCTGCGCCCCAATTGGCCCAAGGCGTTCAGCCCTCGAAAGAAGCCCAGAGAGAGCTGAGCCTCCTCCGCACGAGCTTGTCATCCCCCAACCCGCACCATGTGACGACGCGCATCGGAGACATACGATCGGGTCTCTCGTGTTGTGCGGTGGGCAAAACAGGCCATCCAGAGCCTGCTCTCGTCATTCGCTAGTCTTCGTTCGTGGCTACGTCGTCCGCGGGACTAGACTCGTGCGAGCTGGCTTCCATCAGGACGGTTTACCCGCGGGGCCCCCGGCGGCAGAAGAGGGAAGCAGGCGGCAGGGCTGACCGGGGTTGAACTTGACGGCTGGGGGGGCGGGAAAGATCTGGCAGGGGCTGTGTCAGTTTACGGGTTGCGGTGTGGGAGGACGGGTGATGCTATTTTGAGAGGTTCGAGTGACGAGCCTTCGAGTCTGTCCGAGAGCACCTGAGCCGGACGAGCCCCGACAGTTCGAGCCGTGGCACCTTGATAGGGAGCACGCCTGCGAGGCTCACGATTCCCGGAGACATTCGCGTGAACCTACACATGATGGAAGGAATACAAATATCCGTCCGAACGTCCATCCTCCTCGCAGTTCTTTCGTCCCCTCATCAGTTCGACAGCAACAAACACAAACACCAAACAGCCTTCAAGTCCTCTCATCCCACCTCTCCAGCAAGAAAAGAAGAAAAAAAGAAAAAGAAAAACAAGAGCCATCCGTCAAAATGTTCCCCAAGACCCTCGTCACCCTCGTCCTCGCCGCGGCCTCCGCCCTCGCGTCCCCTCTCTCGGCCCGCCAGTCCGCCCCTCCGCCGACCACCTTCGCCCCCTCGGCGACCTTCGTCTACAACACGCGCAACGGCGCCATCTACCCCTCCAACTACGGCGGCGTCGTCTCCAAGTTCACCTGGAACCAGGGCACCGACCTCACGACCCTCCTGACCTTCACCTACCCGCAGGCCGCCGCCGGCAAGAGGTGCCAGCTCTGGTTCCTCCTCGACGGCCCCACCTCGGGCGTCTCGGGCAGCCGCAAGCTCGACGTCTTCACCTCGGCCAAGCCCGCGCCCGCCGGCGGCTCGGCCGGCTGGGGCACCGGGGGCCCCGAGAACCAGCGCGACGCGAACCTCGGGCGCTGGTCCGTCCCCGCCGCGGGCGGGTGGGCGACCTGGGACGCGACGTACGGCGCCTACCTGACCGCGCCGACGGACTGCAAGGCGCCCGGCACCGTCGAGGGCTTCGAGCTCGTGGGCGTCTACGACGACGACTACGTCTCGTGGGACGCCCAGCTCTCGGGCGCGAGGATCGCCTACTTTTAAGATTCCCCAGTCGGGCCACGGTTAGCCAAGGTGGGGGGGGGGTTAGGCTCTGATTCTTCTTCGCTCCTTTGGAAATGTTTTGTTGGTATTTTCCTTTCATCCTTAGCGGTATGGGCCGCCGTGTCAGTCACTGGGTTGGCGCTGGATGGCGGGGTTCGGGTTCTGGTTCACAACCACGGTCCTTTCACGACTTGAGAAGCGTATACCGAGTTCGTGCTTCACTTGTTGAGATTTGTTTCTTATACCTTGTTAGCCACAGTATCGTCCAGCATGTTTGAGGATTCAGTGTAGCCAAAAGTGACTCGTGGATACCCATCTGCTTGAGACGTGACGCGGATATGTCCATGTGCTCGAGACCTTGACGGGCCGACCCATCCTACTTTCTGCCTCGGCCTCCTTGGTCTGGACGCAGCCCAGCTGTACTTGGTGTGCTGACAATAGGGTGACCAACCAGTTGGACCCCTTCCCTCGCCAATCCAGTCAGGGGGGGGCGTTGACCGGCACATCCTTTCGTGTGATCCGTGCCTCATTCGTCAGATCCCCCACGCGTTCACCATCCCCTTCAGCACCTTACAGTCGCCCTTGTGCGTCTTCCAGTCTTCCTTCTGGCATTCCTACACAGGTGACGTCAGCAGTCCGATCCATGACCGAGGGACAACCACCTCGCCTGCTCGGGTTCCCACAAGCAGGCATCGCTGCCATCGACCGGGACGACGGAGAACTCACCTTGCCACAGTACCGCGCAACGCCACACGCAGTACAGCTCTTCAGAGGGCCCCCGTCCGCCGCCTCCTCCCTCCCGCAGCCGGCGCACCGGCCCTGAAACCCCTTGCCCCCGTCCTCGCCCCCCCTGGCCCTCGCCCCGACCTCGCCGATCTTCTCCAGCCCGCCGGGGACGTACTTGACCCCCGTGCCCCGCCCCTCCGGCACCCTCACGAACCCCCTCTTGCCCCCCTTGGGCGCCGTCCGCACCGCCCTCGGCACGACGATCGTCCACCCCTGCCGCACCGGCCGGAGGTCGATGCCGCGGTCCTCAAAGGTCACGGCGAACTCGGTCCCGCCGCGGTCCACCACGACCAGCGTCGGCTTCGTGATGGTCATGTTCTGCTTCACCTCGGCGACGAGGAACCACTCCTCCCGCATGTCGTGGGACGACGGCTTGGGCGCCACGGCGGAAGACGCGGCGGACGTGTCCGTCAGGGTGAGGGACGTCGCGGCGGCGGACCCGGAGCCGGATTGCGAGTCCGAGTACGACGGCGGGTCCGGGGGCGGCGGCGGCACGTAGGAGGGGGGCGCGGAGGACGCGGCGTACGAGGGCGGGTCGGCGGCGCCGGGGTCCTCGATTGGAAGGCCGTCGAAGGCCGGGAAAATAGCCTCGTTGGCAAAGTCCGGGATCGGCATTATCGCGCGCCGATATCTCTCCCGCAAATATGTAGTCTTGAGATGGACGGGAGCTGGGTAGTGTGTGTGTGTGTGTGTGTGTGAGTGAGTGTAGCCAATTAGAGTGAGACTTGTTATATGGCTGGCTAATATAAAAAAAACTTGGCCGACAAGGTTTTGGTGCCTCAAGATGGGAGCGTGGTGTGGTGTGTTGGTTTGAACCTCGACCCTTTAGATGAACGAGCGTCGGGGGAGAGAGGGTCTCTGTCGTATGGTGTGAGGTTGATCGAGAGTGAGGGATCGACCACGGGCCCTTTCAGCGCTTTGATTGGCAGAAGAGGGGTTAACCTGGGTGGAGTTGGGGGAGAGGACAGCAGGTTGTTGCAGCGGAGAACTTCAACCGAAACCGAAAGAAAAACTAATAACAATAACGACATCACCGGCCGGCCGACCGACCGACCGGCGGACGCGCGCGCCCAGAGAAATGCGCGGAGAAACGTCGGCCGGGATAAAGAGGAAAAGAAAAAAGACTTGGCATTTGTTTCCAAAACTCTGCTCTCACACGCGAGCTCCCTTGACCCGTCATGGCCCGTGGACGCGTCTGCTGAAACGGCTGCCGCCACAGGATAAGACGACATGCAACAGCCGGAAGACAGCCCGGTGTGCCTAGCTAGCTAGGTAGGTACACACAGCTTTTGATTCCGTCGACTGCGGATGACAGGTCCAGCATCTGTGCCCTCTGCCCGTTGTCGACCTTGGGATGAAATGGCGTCATGACGTCGCCGACTTTCCATCCATCCCGTTTCACAATGTTCCAAAAGACGGCTTCCTCTCAGTTCCGAATAATGAGGCGCAGGGTATCGTCGTCCAAGGACGACCTGTCTATTCAATACTATGTATATGGGCGGTAGCATGGCTGCATTATAGACTACAGGGCTCCCTCGCACAGTCGTGGCCTATCCGACACCCACGACAGCCGCGGGGGGAGATGAGAAGGGAATACCTAGGACTCAAGGACCGCATTGCCCGCCGTCCTTTGGGGGTGCATACGCAAGAAAAGTCAACGCCAAAGTAACCAAACAATACCCCTGGGCCTTCCTCGGCCTTTGCGCCTGTACATCCCTATTACGAGAACAACTCGTCAGCAGAGCCCGTGCCGCTGTTGTGTATATGAATAAATGGTAAGAAAATCAAGTCGTTAAATGCTTGTCGTCCACTTCTTTCAGGCCCCGAAACTCATCCAGCCAAAGGTGCCGGCGGCGGACGCCAGCACCAAAAAGGTAAGGATGCCGGCGCCGGCCTTGTCCGCCGTTGTTATTGGGGTCTGCTCTCCGAGTAGGTTGTCCGAGTGACTTCCGGCGTTGGGGTCTCCCTTGGAGATACCACCCGTCGTGTTCGTCAGTGGGGGCTTGGCCTCGCTGATGAGGAGAGACGATACTGCAGCTAGGACGTTCATCTGTTGGCCGGCTCCCTTGGAACCATCGTAGACGCCTGAACTCCATTTGAAGCCACACGTTCGCTGGTTGGCCTGCCCCGTACACTGGTTGACAGCAGCTTCCGCCGAGGTCTTGAGGACTGGTAACACTGTCGCGGCGGTATAGGGTGCGACCTGTGTCACAATCGACATCCACCGGGCAACGTAGCCTTTGAAACTGAACATGTCAGTGGTGCAAGTGTTGTGTTCCTCGCACGCAACCTCGAAAGCAATGTTGTTCGGAAAGAACAAGCTGAAGGTGGCCTTGATGAGACCGTCAAGACGCGTCTTCCATTTTTCAGCGCCATCCGTCTGTCATCAGGTTAGACAAATCCCCAGTACGAGGTCGGGCACTAAGCGAATACTTACGTAGTTGTACATCATGGCGGCGCCGAGGAGGAAAACGCCGTTGTTGTAAGAGAACTGGGCCTTGTTGATGTCGGTACAGTTCTGCTCGACGTGGCCGCCGTCGTAGATGTTGTAGTTGGCGTCCATGAATCCCACGCCAGTCATCCAGTCCCAAGTCTTCTCGGCCCAGTCGGCGTAGGTCTGGTTCTTGGTGTAGCGAGCGAGTCTGGCGCCAATGTTGAAGAAGCAGCCGTTTGCGATGCCTGAACTCAAGTCAGTCCCGCGTCTGCAGGTCAAGGTGGGCGTCAGTCGGCCTTACTGTTCTTGTAGTTGTATCCGTTGTTGGAAAAGGGAATCTGCCAGCGGAGACCGCCTCCACACGTGTTGTCATGTCTATCCGGGCTGGCCATGGTGTTGAAGACGGCTTGGGCCAGGGCAAGCCATTGAGCCTGGTCTTCAGGCGGGTTCGGGAAGCCGTCCTCGGCGGCGGTCATGGCGGACATGCCCCAGAAGCCTTGGTCATCGTTGCCCAGCGAGGCCGTGTAGTTGGGCGGCATGTAATCGCGGTTGGGCCCGACCTGGTGCAGCATGGCTTGCATGACGACGTCGTTGTATGTAGAATCGCCCGTCAAGTGCCAGTAATCGATCATGGTTCCCCACATGGCACCGGCTTCCCACCAGTAGTAATCACCATTGGGCGGAGGGCCGGGCAAGATGCCGGGCGTGTGGCCCGTCAGGTTGCCATCGTAGAAGCTCATGAGATCGTAGGCAAGATCCCTGCCGGCCGACTTGATGTCATCTGGAGGTAGTGTTAGTCAAGTCCGCATCGTGGAGCCGAGTACGGTGCCAGGGCGTGGGAGGAAGTCGTACTGTCGGAGGCGACGGAGTAGTAGACGGCGTTGGCGAAACCGCTGGAGGCGAGCAGTGCCGTCACAGCACGGGCGATAAGGGGGTGCCTCATGGTGGTTGTGGTGGTGGTGGTCGGATGACGTTGTATTTGAGACGATCGACTGGGAGAAACGGAGGAAAGGAAACGGGATCGGGAAGGAAAGTCAATTCCCTCGGGGATGCGGCGCGTTCGTTCTCGGTCGGCGTATCATGCGAGTACTTGGATTGCGCTGGGCGAAGAGAATAGGCGTCAATGTAGAGTAGAGTAGAGTAGAATGCCAGCCGTCGGATGTCGCTGGGAACAGTGTTTTGTGGGTTCGAACAGACAAACGAGTGGTTGAGGGAGAGAAAGGAAAGGAGATGGAGCAGGGACGTCGAGGGAAAACGAGGAGAAAGAAGAGGGTCGGGGGGGAGAATCAGTGACAGCGAAGGGGTGTGCTAATGTCAGGTAGTTGGACATCGGGCGGATGCAAGTGGGAGGATCGAGAGGGGGGGGGGATCCCGGGACGATACAGTGTACCGTACCGGTACGGGAATGCGCGGAGCAAATAGTGGGAAGGGGCCAGGAAAAGCAGTCCATGTCGGGTAACGGTACATTCTTCACCCACGATTACATAGTGTACTAGGCCAGCAGCTAACGGTAACGACCTACCTACCAAAGGCACCGTACCACAATAGAGGTACAGGAGGCAATCAAACCCGGATAACGGGCCAACAATACGAACAGGTAGGCTAATTAAGGCGTGCCTTCCGAGCCGCAGGAACCAGACCAGACCAGGCCAGACCAGGCAACCAGTTGTCTCTCGTATCCTTTGTGTATGTGCGTGCGTGTGTTTCTGCAACCCGTCTGCATACGTCTGCCAGGGAACGCGGATGGAAACAATAACTCGTGCAGATGCCCCGACGGGCGTTGGACAACTGAACTCAATATTGAGGTGTGTTTTGTGGGCGGTGGCGGTCGCCCTTTGCCTGTTCCTGTTCTTCCGCGACGGCAGTTTATGGCATGGTGCGCAGCGCCCAGGCGCGCCAAGTCGCCAGCGTGGAAAACAAGCAACTTCCAAGTTTTTCCAGCGTCTTGTCCCGCGGTCTTGGCGATCCAGGGCAGGCAGGGTCCAACATGCCAAGCGCCTGGGGGAGGAAGGTGCAGAGCTGTCGTAAGCTGTCGTAGGCACGCTAGTAATGCCGAGCCCTTTTCTCTTGGCCTTTTCCTTCCATCTTCTCGATGTTGGTCGTGTGGTTTCTCTCTGCTCAATCCAGCAGTTTTGAGAGCAACGTATATGCCATCCAAGTACTGGTACCTCCTCAGACGCGCGGGCCAAGGAGTGACGGGTGGCGCATGGCACGACAACAAAGGTCAAAAAGGCTACTAGTAAAGGGGGAAAGGAGACCCCCCCCTGAGTTGAGGTCACGAGTATAGTCACATGACTTGCTTTCCAACCACTGAGATTCCTCCGCTGGCCTTCCCATGGCGCAGCCATCCCTACCTGACTCAGTACCTCTTTTTTTGCCATGATGAAATGCGGGCCTCGGTTGGCCAGAAATGGCTGCAAATAGCGTAAATACAGTGGCCTCCGTCACGCAGTCGCATTCGTCCTCGCCGTGTTTTTTACCCGTTCACTGACGAACCCCCCAGCATGTAAAGATACTGCATGGCGAGAAGTACGGACTGGCCAGCTCTTGAACGAGTGGCTGCGAGGTTTCGCCCTTGTGAAACAAGCCAGTTAAACTGAGATGCCAGAACAAGCTTTTTTCTCTTCATCGAGGCCATCGCCTGCTCTCCTTGGGTTCTTGGCTCTGCTAGCTCCCTTGCTCATCTCGCCCATGTTCCAAACCTCTCTGCCCTCCCGCGATCTACGCGCCTGGGCATTCCCTTGGCACTCGAGCCGCTGGGCCGATCCACTTGCGAGCTGCCCGGTGGCGCTGGTGTCAGGTCTGGCCTCTGTCGGCCAGTTCTTTGAGGGAAAGTGTGCTCGTCGGTTGCTTTTCCGTCCAGCTTACACTAATAGAGTCCGAGCATCGAACGTTTCTGGATAGCTCGGGTGAGGTAATCGTCTTGTTGTCGTTGGGCGCCATCGACGTGGCTTTGCACCCCCCCCCCTCTTTGCCCTGCGATGGATGAAAAGGGGGTTGGTTGCTGGCAACACTTGACGCACAATTCCATCTCATGCCCCCTCGATGCATGCTTCGGCCTCGACAATCCATCCACAATGCACCATATCTTGCCAAGCAAACCGTCCATCATCATGCCTGGTAAGGCTGAGCCTGGTGCCTCGCCGAGTAGAGCACCTCCAGATGCCAAGACTGCGCATGCGCCTACCCGTCTCTCCCGCTGCTTTGACTCTTCCACGTCATGACGCGTCTCGTACGCAGTAGTGTACTACGTAAGTGAACAACTCGGCACAGGCCGTTCGAGATGCATCAACCTCTCCAATTTCAACTTGCCGTTAATCTCCTTGCACTGCCCCAGAATGGCTTCTCCACCACGCCCGGCGGTAGCGATCTGCCCCACGAGGGCCCTGAGCAGAGCTCCGCACAGTGTCTGGCTAGATCGGCACGAGAATTATGGAGGGTCGCTTGCTGCGAATCCCTCACTGGGAAACCTGACAATTATTAAAGCCTCGGGACCTCTTACTTGGCCTCTTGGTTGCTACCTAATGGCTAGGTAATATGCGTTTTGTTGCTTCTTGCTTTCTGCATTTATTTACCTTGGTAGGAAACCTAGCGGATTAGTTACGCTTAGATACCGCACCTGTTGTTAGATAATATTCACTATCCTTGGATTCAGCAATATCATTTTCTACGTCGCAAGGCTTTATTGCCAGCCAATCAAAGTCAGGCCCGTAAGTGCGACACCAGGTTTGATTGGCTAGACCATCTCCAGCTGCCTAGCAGTGCCACCTCCTTCCTTCCCATCTAGCTCCTTCTTCTACACACGCAGTCTTCTATAAGCCTCCCACGTAAAATAATATAATATAATACTGTAGTTATAAGATTTTGTGATTGTATTTATTAGCTGTATCTTTCTATATATATCTAGAATCTAGAATATAATTAGCTGATTATAATGCTAGTTTTGCCTTACCTATTCTTAGTAAGGTGGCTGGCTGGCTGATAAGATACCTGAGTAACACGAGACAGAGAAGTGGACCAAGGGGTCTTTTCAGCTTCTAACTATATGTACTGACTATGCACACTCTGCATCAACCAATCAGAAGAAATTGATACAATTTCTCACAAAGGCCTTGTTGGCTAAGTGGTATAGCGTCTCACTAGTATTCTAGTGTCATGAGAAGATCGGCGGTTCGATTCCGCCACGAGGCAATTCTTTTTGCTTTTATACAACATATTTGTTTAGATATTGGACTAATTATTATTGTTTTGTTGATTCGATCTAGAGCTGGGATTAAGCTGTTAGTAAGTAAGTAGGCATCGTAAGATGATATAGTTGCCCCTGTGTTATCTGTGCCTCTTAAGTAGGTATCTTTAGTTCGTCGCTGCTAAGTAAATTTCTCTCATATTAAAGTCGCAAGTATAATTAATCATTCAATACAGACAAACACTCGGGACGGGCCTTTACTGACACGCCGCATCCGAGCCCCCCCCCCCCCCCCCCCCCCCCCCCCAAAGCCAAGCTCAACCGCTCCCAGACCGGTCCCCGCCGGCCTGAATCTTCGTCATCACCAGGCGGTACAAGATGTCCGTCCGCATGGCGTACTTGGTCCCCTCGACGACGTCGTCGCCGGAGTGGTACAGCCGGCTGTGCTGGAAGATGAGCACCCTGCCGGCCCTCGGGTCGACGTCCACCCTCCTCTTCTCGTCGCCCGACAGAAACGACGTCGCGCCGCCCACGAGGTCCGCCGCGCCCTCTCCCCCGTCCGCCCCGGCTACCGAGTCGTTGAGGTAGAGTTGGACAGTGTAGTGCGTCCGGTAGACGGTCCCGTCCTCGCCCTCTTCGCTGTAGGAACCGTCGCAGTGCGCTGTCGTCTCCCGTTTTAGTCATCGGTATCCCTCTCTCTCTCTTTTTACTCTCTCTTATTGTAAGACCACCCCAAATGAGATGAGAGGTGAAGAGGAAATCGATAGAGAGTAAGGAAAGGAATAAACGCAAAGGCAAACGGGGGAAAAAAAAACTCACGTCTGAAAAATTGCCCTTCTTGGTACTTCAAGAACCTCATGCGCTTGTTGAACCTGTCAAACACCCACCTCCTCTCCTCCCCCTTGGTCCGACTGCGTGACCCGGCCACCTCCGCCAGCTGCGCCTCCAGCCCCGGTGCGAGCCGGCATCGCCGCCACAGCCGGTCGACGACCTCCTGCTGGTCCCAGATGATGCGGTCGCCGTTCCGGTACTCGGGCTCGAAGATCTCCCACCCTTTCCCAATGTTCACCATCGCCGGTTGCCACGGGTCATCGTCGTCGCCCTCCTCATCATCCCCGCCCCGGCCCGCCGCGCTATCCTCCGCCATGCGGAGCAGCTGCGCGCACTCCCCCGGCGTGAGGACGTTGTCGAGGACCACGGCGTACAGGGACCCGTTCTCCGGGAGCGCGGACGCGGACCAGTCGATCTTCTCGAGGGTCACGGGGGGCGCGTCCGCGGGCGGGGGGCCGGAGAGGAAGTCTTCGGGGATGGGGACGTGGTTGGATGAGTATGACGTCTTCTGTGGTTCGTTTGAGACCTGTCTGCGCGGCTTGGGCTTGGGCTTGGGCTTGAGGGCCTCGGAGGTGGGGTCGGGAAGTGACATCGTGAGACTGGAGTGCGCGAGTCTCTGGGCCCGCTGATGTTGGATATGTTACTGTGTTATTCTGCTGCGTCGTTGACGCTTTGGGAGGTTGCGAATCGGGGACTGAATGAAGAAAGCAAAGAGGGGGAGTTCTGGTACTTGAGGAGAATGGGTATGAGTATTCGCAGGAAGAGAGCATCGCTGCCTGGGCACTAGAGGAAAGTCGTGGCCTGCTTGACTTGGATTGTCGTTGGATCACGGCCGTGCCCGCCCGAGGTGGCGGTGTCGATTTGGCCTCGGGGCGGAGCTATGGTCTACTTGTCCTGTCAAAAACGAATAATCGCCTTTCGTCCCATTTCTTGTAGTCATTGAAGGATCGAGTGAGTCCTTGAGAGCCAGTAGGAAAGCTGGAACTATTGGGTATGAGTTCCGGCATTGTATGAGGACGAGCGTAAGATGCAATGTTCTGATGGCTGCCTGCTGGGATGCCTGTTGCCGTAGGGATGTCGGCGACTTTACACCAAGCCCGTTGGTTTACCCCAAAGCGCAGTAAGGCATGCATGTCCTTCAGTGGTGGATTGGATAGTGTCAGTCAGTAGTTCACATCACTTCGTATCACTTCACCTCCCGCCGGCTTCCTTGGCCTTGGTAGGCGATCTGACAACAACCTCATCATAGAGTCGTCAGTACAGACTTAGTAGAAGGAGTCATCTGAGCCTCCAGCTTGATCAGTATGGCTGGTATTATCCGCTTTTGGGGTGTGCTCCCGGACAGGTAAAGGCACCATGTAGCATCAATTGTGTGTACCTATTGCGAGACCTCTTTTGCCTTGCCCGATTATCGTGACGGCCAGCCCTCTGCCCCCCGCGCTCAGCCCTTCTTTCATCGCCGCCATCGCCGCCCCACCCCCGAGGCCCCCTCACGACGACGTCCGCCGGTACCCCGACGTCCCGCAGACCTACCTCCCACGTGCAAGCCCACGACGTTCTGGAAGATGACCCGCCCGGCGACCACGCCCACCCCTAACATGACGCGCCGCCCGAAGACGGCGGCCATCCGCCCCAGGCCGTGGCTGAGGTCGGCGATGCAGCAGAAGATAAGCGACCGGTCGCGGAAGATTCAACATGGCCTATGCTGGGTTTATGTCAAGAGTGTTACGTCTGTGTGGGCTCGAGCGAGACTTGTGAAATCACGTCCTGCCGGTAACATTCAAGACAAGACGAGATTCGAGTCTCGCCTCGTTTGCAATGGCCCAGGAGCCGAATGAGGGGAAACAGGGCTCAAATTTGCACTATGAAAGACCGGCCAGCCAGCTGCCCCCCCCCCCCGCTGTATGCGGCCGCTAGACTAGAAAGCCGGTGAGCCGTAAAGTAACGTCATATACCAAATCGGAATTCGCAAGCGCGCCCACGAGACAAGACTAACGATAGCGTAGAAGCATTGTCGCCGTCCTTGCCTCGGTTCAACACGCAGTCCCAGCGATGGCGTAGTAGCACTTTCGCGGTCGAGTGATGAATATCTCGTACGACAGCGTATCCAAACACGTATGGGGTATCATCAAAATGCAAGACAAAAACGCAAAAACTCCTCCGCCGCCAACCTCTACTTGTTTCCAAGTCACCTCGCGTCATTTTTTCCGCCTCCTCTCTTCCCCCCTCCCATGAGGCGGGGCGACCTGTGATAGCGTAAGAGCATTGTCGCTGGTCACCACCTCTAGTCCAACACGCCGTTCCCCGGCAATGGCGTAGAAGCACTGTCGCCGTCGAGGGACCCAGCATCGCATGTCCGCCGCTCTTCGCCCTGCGACGGCGTAAACGACAGCCTTTCCTCGGATGGAACGCATATCAAACCCTTGAATGGGTACTTGTTATAAGATTTTACGAAAATGTCGAATAAAACATGCCACGAAATGACATGGAGAAGGAAATCGGCAGGTTGAACTGCCCACGGGCAGTAGGACATCGTATGAATTGTCGGTTGGGGGCCGCTGGTTGTTGAATCCCGTGAAGCGTTGTATGGCTTCAGTTGACAGCCGTCCTAACGTCCATTTGGAAGCCTCTCAGGCTTCCTGGCGTTGTCGGTTGCGAGGGAACAGCTTTCCCAAACCCCGTTCTCGGGCCTCACGTCTGGCGGCGCCATCCTCAATCTCGGAGGATGAGTACGCGCTTGAGATCTTGTTCGCGGGCTCGTTGCCCAAGATTTTCAGCAAGAAGAACATGGTGAAGCTGCTAAGAATACTCAGGCAGAGGATACCGATCATTGCGTAGTTGCTGCGACGGTACTGGTAACGGCCCTTGGCAGCGTCCTCTGGCCATCCCGTGTAAAGGGCGTATGTTGTGACGATACTCCCGAGATTTCCAAGACCGGACACCAAGGCAGTAGCAGCTGCGACTCCGACCTCGCCATGGCGACGTTGGAAGATCTCATTTGTCCAAGTCATGCAGTTGGGGACAGTTGGGCCCAGGCCGAATCCGACCATTAAAAGTCCACCATACCGGGCCCATCCGTTGTCGAGGGCAAAAGTTACGACGAGCAGGCCAGTTATCTGAATGCACACAGCGGCCGAGAAGATGAATGGTCGGTGGCGGTGGAAGCGATCGGAAATCGGCATCACCAGTAGAATCGCAATCAAATCCATCTGTAACCGGTTAGCTGACGCAAAAAGAGACGGGGCGCGGGACGGACTCACAATCCAGATGGGGGCAAAGAGCAAGCTGATTTCAATGCTTGATGCTGTGGGAACTATGGAGCGAATGATGACGGACCCGTAAAGCTGAGTTCCGATACCGACACCAACGACTCCGAAATACATGAAGGTCAGAGGCCAAAGACGCCAGTCGATGAGAACCCTGACCAGATCTCTGAGGGTCCAGGGTCTGGGATGGTAGACCCTACGAAGATCATGGTAGTGAATGACAGCGTCCTGGCCGGAGAGCGCTTCTGGAGTGGGTGGAAGCCACTTCAACCAGCTCGACCGCTGGCGCTTTTGGCCAGGGGGGAGGGGGCGGTCAGGAAGCCACCAAAGCAAGGAAAATCCAAGCACGACGGCGACCAGTCCGTATATGAGGAACATCCAGCGGAACCCAACCAGGCCCCCAAGGCCATCCATGAGCTGGAAACCGGCAGACACGAGACCGACGACAGCAGCCGAGAGCTGGGCAGCTGTAAAGTACATGCCGATTCTCTTGCCCGTCCGAGAGGGCGGGTAGAACAAGGTCAGGTAATAGGACATTCCCGGCCACATGCCTGCAATGACTACACCCAGCAAGAACCGAAGTAGCCTGAAATTGTCAGTTTCATTCAATAATTGGCGTGCAAGAAACATACTTGAGACTCCAGGCACTCTGAACGGCAGTGAAGCAGGTGCCAATGATACCAGTCGCAATGACAATACGAGCCATCCAGATCCGGGGGCTCAACTTGGCCATGACGAGGTTCGAAGGACAGTCAAAGATGACATATGCCACGTAGAAAAGAGCCAATGCGGTTGAAGTATCCCGAGGCGTCAGACCGAGAACCGTCATTAAGTCATGGCCCTGGGCGGCATTCATGGTCTGCGCGATACCGATATTGGACCTGATGGCCGAACAGACAAAGTAAAGACACCAAAAAGCTGCAACGGTGTTAGACTCTGATTCACTCGATGAGTTGAACGATATAATCACCTGGGATAATGCGAAGGTCGAGCTTCCTGAACATCGATTAGCATTGGCGTGCACAGCAGCAGCCGTAGTAGCGATAAAGATAGAAAATTGCGTAGAAGACATACCTGTAGACCTTTTCGACCGTCTCGACATCGTATTCCTCCTCCTCCGCCTCCTCCTGATGCGATGGACCAGCTGGAGTGGCAGTACCCGACGAGACAGCCGCAGTGTTAAACTCGTTGGGTTGTTTTGCATCGGCGGCATGCGCCTCTCCATGTAGAGGGGCCATACTTGACTACGAAGCAATGGGGGTGCGTGCTACAAGTCTTTTTTTCTGGCCACTCTCACGGGAGGATGGGGGAAAGAAGGATGCTTATAAATACTGTCCCAGTGAAGTCGAGTTCGCATGTGCAGAGGAAGCGGCAACTGGCGTGAGATGTGCGTTGAGACGGACGATCAAGTGTGATGGGGGGGGGACCGATGTTCTGGACAAGCGGTAGATATATCACGCGGTGGGTTTAGTTTTATTTTGTGAAAGCGTCACTTGGCTCGGAGCTGATAGCGGGGCACCTCCCGAATGGTGACCCGAGGGCTTTTCCCTGGGTAGTTCTTGCCTAGGTGGGTAGGTAGTACAGGTGGTTAGATGCACTAGCAGATCTGGACATGCAGTCGTGTCAGTCTTCCGAGGGATAGAGCGATGCACACCAGGACCTCCTGCCTAACAGAAAATGGCGCTCCACCCTTCCCTCCTGTCGCTACCATTTGTCCGTGGTCGTGGTGAAACCCACATTTCCGTCCTTCAGCGAATCCGGACTCGGTCACTAGAGCCAGCCCACTTGTCACGCCGTCATATACCTATGTACGCACCGGTCGAAGGTCGAGTCACAGACGAAGACGAAGGATGGCGAGTGGCCGACGGGATGCTTCCAAGACCACGGCGACGCTTAGAGGAGTGGAGAAGGGGACACGACATACAGCGAACCGGCTATGTCCCCGAGCGATTACTGAAGAGGAAATAAAACCTGTTCGCTTTCAGCGAGGAACACAGCTCGTTTGAGATATTTTACATATTGTTATGTTGGATCCGAGGTGGTTGGTGTTGAGCCCAGCCATGTCAGGGCCAACTACGTAGTGTAGAGCTTTGGACCTCGTGGTAGTGAGTGGGGTATATACTATTGACTCCTGACGTTGCTTCAACCTCACAACATCTTCCCTGTGATAATCGCTCAAGATCAAAGATTACCGGTGCATCCTCATTCTTGAGTAGCAGTGTGCTCTTTATGCTCGTTCCTGACTTGCATCCATATATGTTTGAGTGCCTGGCGGATGCCCTCAGCCGTCGCCAGCTTAAGGCATCAAAAAGTGTCTGCCTCAGAACTGAGGGCAGATGCTCATCTCCTTCCCCTTCTCCTCACCACAACCCCACTCCCGCAGTCTCATATCCGTCACCGGCTCCAACTTCTCTCCTTGTTTCTTGTTTATCCTATATCAAGTGTATATGCTGTTCAGACTTCATTACATTGGGCTTGCCTGGCTTGTTGGTTGGTCTGCTCTCCGGGTTCTTGTCTTTTGCATTTTCTTTCACTTTGTGCATCATTGCCAGGCTAGCTGCCTCTCCAGACCCCCTCGAGTTGCCTTGCTGTTATGCCGTCAGATACCACTATGGTGCCCAACGGCCTCAATCCAGACTCTCGCATTCAATAAGCCATGTCCGTGGCTAACTACCTCCCGAAAGAGCTCTAGACGATCCACCGTGATGGAGCCCAGGCTCCCTTCAGCGCGGGGTTGCCCTACATACTGCCCGTCGCAGTTCCCTCACGATACCCAACCCAGTCACCGGCCAAGGCAACGAACAGGCACCCATCTTCTCAGCTAGTGGTCGGCCAACAGCAATAGCTTCTGGCGAACCAAACTAGTGGTACGCGAGCAGCGAGGGAGGCATGCAGGGTTGGCAGCCCGGGTCCCAAAGAGGGAGGTGGTGTGAACCGCTTCCTATCCTTCACGGCACAGGCAGAGCCAAGACGCGTAAGTGCGAAAAAGGATCATCATCCAGTTAGTGAATTACTGTAGGTAAGGTCATGATGAGATCCAATGGCAAGTGCCAGCCGTCTTGGTTGTGTAGCTCCTCACGAAGCCCGCCTCGTTGCGTGGATCATATTAGCACTTGTGACACGCCTCATATCGGAAGGCTGGTTGATGCCTACAAGCGTTTGCATGTGCCGCTTGGGATTTGGAGAAAAACCACTTGCACCAGTCAAACCGCCCGCCGTGTATTTGGTTGTCACCGAGAACCATCAGTAGGCCTACCATCGTCGGCCCAGCCAACAGTTGCCGAGGCTCCTATAACTGATCTTGTCAGACGGCCTCATCGCGGCTGTGAATATCTACATTGGCCCGCACCATTATCGATTGCGGCTCCATCTCCATAGAGATCACCAATCACAGGAATCAGTAATGTTCCTGTCTATAAGAGACCCCCGTAAGCTGTACCTCCAACGCCTTCTTACAGACTTTTACTAAACCACGAAGTCATTGCTCACCGGCAAAAACATACCTATCACGGGACCAACCCAGCCTTTGGAAGACGGCGCAGACCCCTGTGATGACATGGCAGCCTTGAGGCCAACCGCTGTGACTCAACAATGCCCAGCATCGTACCATGACAGCCATCATCATCGTTGACGAACCGAGTCATCCGCAGTCTGCCGCCTAAAACCCAAAGGGGCCCACAACCATATAATCATCCACCCGTCGCTCGAGGTAAGGGTTTCCACACCGTTCCTGTCTGCTATGCATCAGTGTTGATTAACCAGTAGCTGATAGTTGTTCTTCGAGAGAGTGAGTGGATTCCCTCGTATGCTTTCAGCTTCTGTCTCCCGTGCTGCGC
This sequence comes from Colletotrichum caudatum, assembly GCA_030867225.1. NCBI lineage: Eukaryota > Fungi > Ascomycota > Sordariomycetes > Glomerellales > Glomerellaceae > Colletotrichum > Colletotrichum caudatum. The sequence continues at coordinate 24,889 of MU846233.1, forward strand.
CACAACGAGTACACAAGTGGATCTTTGGGGCAGGGTGGCGAGTAAAGATCACGTGGAAATCTGGAGAGCTGATTAATTGCCGACTTTGTGGCTGAAGCCACCCGTAGCTTCCACAACTTCCGTTCAAAATTTCCAGCCAGAATTTTCAGGCCAAATCGACTTTTCTGCCTTCGCAGCATCCGAAGCTCTCCATCCCAAGTTGCGCAAGCTTGACCAGTACGCGTTCTCGAGTACGAAAAAGTGCAACCGCAGTTGTAGCACTCCCAAACTGCAACTCTCCCTCCTCCCCCTTCCTTCTTTTCAGCCATAATCATCTTCGGTCTTGATTGCAGATTCCCCCGGCAGACGTGGAAGACGCGACTTTCCATTCCTCCCCGCCGGTCACGCCATCCTCCGGCCATCATTTATCATCCGTAGCAAGCTTCATCTGGTATCCACAACATCGCATCCATGATGAGCGTCGTCTACGAACCCCGGAACTTCATGCACGATGGGTCCTATCCTCCGATCGGTGACCCGGACCACGATCACAATGTCGACCCGACAGGGCAATACCAAGCGACCGACGTCCCGGACCTAGCGTCCTACAACCCGACAGCTTCCATGCTTGGAGATGATCGGTCTTTGATGCCAGACGGCCTCGATGATGGTTCTGTAGGCGTCCCCGATGCCACGCGACTCGATCTCTCCGCTCCTTCGACACTTGCGTCTCTTCCCTCGCAACTTCCTCCTGCACTACCCGAGCCTCTGCCATCAAACAACAAGGACGAGGGTGAAGCCTCGACTCCTTCTTCGAGGGTCAAGTGCATACCCAAGCCAGAGCGCGAGGTGACGAAACAGGCGGATGGAAAGTTTTACTGCACCTTTCCGGGATGCACAGAAGAGACGCAGGTATTCACACGGAAGTGTGAATGGAGGTGAGTTCAGCGCACCCCAAAACAGTACCACCCCAAGACTATGCTAATCATTCTCCCCTTGCCAGCAAGCACATGGACAAGCATGAGCGACCCTACCGATGCGCCGCCGAAGGTTGCGAAAAGCTTCCGGGTTTCACCTACTCTGGCGGTCTCCTCCGTCACGAGCGCGAGGTACACGGCAAACACGGCGGTCCCAAGAACACAGTAAACTGTCCTCACCCGAACTGCAAACGTCACACAGGCAAGGGATTTTCGCGCCAAGAGAACCTCAACGAGCACCTACGACGAGTACACACGAGCGATGGATCTAGCACGGTTCAGGAGGACATCCAGACAGGCAGCGACGGCGATAGCGAGAAGGCCGGCATCTTCGGCGCAGGGAACAAGCGGAAGCGCTCGAGGAAGAGCTCCGATGCCGGGCTGGACGAGCTGCGCGAGGAGATCAAGCGCGTGCGCCAGGAGAATGAGGAGCTCCGTCAGCAGCTCGACAGGCAAGGCCAGCACAGCTTCGCCATGATGACGCAGATTGCAGAGCTGCAAGACGCGTTGCGGACGAATCTCGACGGCACCGGCCTGGGCGCCCCCACAGCCGCGATGTTGTGACAATCAGAATCAACGCCTGCGCCTCTGTCCGAAAGCGACAGCTTTCTACCGAACTTCTCGTTACGGCGTTACGATAACATCTCACCCTAGACTTCCGGCGGCCGCGACGACTCGCTCCAGGCTGCCACATTCCTCCATGCCCTTCTGGCATACACACACACACACACACGCATACACACAAACACTTACAACACGCCACGCACCCCACACCACCCATCATACCACCCGCCTACACAACATTATTACGAAACACGCACGCATCAATGAGGCGTTCCCGGGGCCAGAAGTGCTTTTCATGATCCATACCTCCTCTTTATTTCTCTTTTCCGGGCGAAAGGTCACATGCCCGTGTACAGTCTGGCGATGTGGGTAAATCTACGAAGAGAGGGAACAGGCGTTTACCACGGCATCATTCGAGGTTCATTTTCATTTTCACGGTGGCGAAGCAGAGAACGATGACGACTACTACTACTTTCTTGATATCCCTCTCCTCATACTCTTTTCCTCTCAAATCCACCCTTGTTCTTTTTTGTGAAGCAACCAGCAAAACAAACGGGGGATACTCAAGAAGAAGAGGAAAAAGAGAGAACTACCACACTTTCTCCAGATTCTTTTTATGGTAACGGCGGCAAACGGTTAGATTGTATATTTTCATCCCCCCCAACTCATGGCCCCTACGCCGCAAACACAAATTTGTAATTCTATTGCCGTTGTATTCTGTCCGGCCTTATTTATTGTAGCAACATAGAATCGGGGACAAACCTTTCCTTCATGAAGAAGCGAAAAAAAGGGAGATCCCCCACCCCCATAAATCAATGACACTCTTCTCTTCACGTTCTAAATACAAAACCACCCACTATGCCATTCGGCTGGTTACACACTGTCTTGCGTGCTCACATTTCTCGGTCAGTTCAAGCCAGAAGCCACTGACTCCGTCATCTTCTTCTATTTTTGGTGTTGTGCAACCTCGTCCCTACACCTCGTGCTTCGCTGAGTACTAAACTTTCTCCCCCCCCTATTTGTCTCCCTTCGAGGGGGGCCAAGGGAATGACGTACCCCCAGGTGCTTTACGCGTCCCTGGGTACGCGTCGGCACATGTGGCCTTTTCTTTCTTTTTGCCTGAGGCAAAGGTGAGTTCCGCTCTCCTGCGTCCAGGGAGCCAAGGCGATGCACACAACTGACGATCAGTACCGGCGGCATAGCGGCCCGTTCGACTCTTCGAGTGTGAATGGGCGGAACCGTGTGGGGTCTCAAAGGGTAAGAGGCAGCGCAGTCGAGCGATGTGCTCATCGGCTCGGAATCTCGACGTTTGTCTTCCTGGATATTGGCCTCGGTCTATCTGTATTGTACATGCTTTTTGCTAGAAACCAGCGTGTGCAGAAATGTTTCGTTCAAAAAGCCCCGGTGTATCATCGGTCGGCCACATATCGCGTTGCTACTCGCTAGTTGCTAGAGATGCATCTACGCATCTAGACCTCAAACACCTCGCCGATGCCTTCCGAGCCGCCCCGCCGGTTCTCGACGAGGTCCAGCCTCCATCCTTCCCAGTTCTTGAGCGTGCGCTTGATTTCCTTGATGCGCTCGAGGCGCTTCTTGGCGTCCTCTTCCTGCGCGCGGCGGAAGGCGTCCTCGTCAAAATCTATATCGTCGTCCTCGAGCAAGTCGTCGTCGTCGGCGGTGCCGGTGAGGGCGTTGATGCCGCTCTGGAAGAGGCCGCCGATGCTTCCGGTGTGCTTCCTCTGCGCGGACGGCGAGTTTCCGCGGCTGCCGCCGAGGTCGACATTCTCAAAGCTGGGGCTGTTTAGCTCGCGGCGCTTCTCCTGCCAGTGTCCGTGGCGAAGCTCGTAGACCTCGGCCTCTAGTTCGCGGACCTTATTCTCGAGACGCAGACGCTCCTCATTCTCGAGCTCATCAACGCCATCGTCGTCCAGGCCGCCACCCCCTTCAGTGGACTTGCGGCTGCGCAGTCTCGTGTTCTCGCTCTCCAAGCTCTCAACCCGGGCCTTGAGCTCGCTGACCTCCTTCTCGGCGCGTTCCTTTTCCTTGCGCAGTGCCTGTGTCCGCGAGTCTTGCTCCTTGTGTAACGTCGTCAATGTCGCGACCTTCTTCTCCAGACCCTCCGCCTTCTTCTCCGCCTCTAGCCTGGCATCGATGGATTCTGCGAGTTCGTGCTCCAAGCTGCGAAGCTTAGTCTCGGCACTTGTGCGCTCGCTACCCTCGCGAACGGCTTTTTCCACCGTGCGGTCGAGGTTCTTCCGCAGGTCGGTGAGTTCTTGCTGCGCCTTGGTGGCTGCCTTCTCGGACCGCGCAAGCTTCTCTTCCAAAGCCGCAATCTGTTCGCGCTCTGAGGATGTGCCGCTGGCTTGGCGATCGACCTGGGCGCGAAGCCTTGAGATTTCGGTTTCCATCGACTCGATCGTCGCCGTCTTCGAGGCTAGTTGGGCCTCAAGCTCGGCGGGGGGTGACGACATCGAGACCGACGGTGAAGAGCCATGACGAGCGCCTGGGCGGGAGGCTTGTTGCTGAAGCTGAGAGTTCTGGCGCTGGAGAGCCTCGATTTCGGTTTTCTTTTGTCGACTTGTTAGCGGCCTGATCATTGACACTACTGGGTAGTCAGAAGCGTGGCAATACTCACCAGCTTCTCGACTTGGCCGTCTGATCCGCCCTTGCCCTCACCCTCTGCCTCGCGCAAATCGGCAAGCTCCTCTTCGGCCTTCTTCCATCTCTTCTCCGAGTCTGTGGATTCCTTGGCAAGGCGCTTATTCTCCTTTTCGAGCTCTTCTATGCGAGCAACATGCTTGCGGTAGATATCGGTGGCAGTCTCTCCCTCCGGGCCTGGGGCTCCGGGCGAAAGAGGGCCACTGCCGGCGGATACGGACCCTTGCCTGAAGGAGGCAGATCGAAGCTTGGACTGTTCGGCCCGAGATGGCTGCTCTGCGACTGCCTCCGTCGCCTCTTTCTCGTCCCCCTTCGTCTCTTCGCTGGCTGTCTCAGTTTCGGGCTCGGCGGGAGTTGCTGGTCCAGATTCGGATTCCTTTTCTTTAGGGGTGCTGGGTTCCGCAGCCGTCGCTTCGGCCTTCTCCTTCTTGGATGATGCGCCTGCTTTCTTTGTTTTCTTTTTCTTCATCTCTTCCACCTGACAGGCTGTGAGCGATGGAAAAGTAATCGCAAGCTACCTAGGGAAGCTCACCCTCTTCCTGGCCGCGGCCAGCTTCTCGGCTTTGGCTTTCTCCTCGGCGTCGGCCATTGCGGGTGCCTGAATGCAGTTATTGCTCGACTTGCTGCTGGGTCAATATGAGGTTAGGTATTGGCAGAAACTGCGATAGGGGTGGATGTTGTCGCCGTCGTCGCTGGGGGTTTCGTGGTGGAATCTGAAGAGGCCGCAAATTGAATGTTCCGGATATGGCCTGCAGAGAGCTTGGTTCAGCTTAGCTGTCCACTCGTGTCAGGAACAAGCCACATTCCACTGCCTGCCTGTGAAAGCGTGGTGTCTGTGGTGGCAGGGGGGGCTTCCCCCAACACTCGGCGTCGGGTGCGCTAGACTTACAGGGAACAACCCCCCCTCTTATCTGACGAATACCCTCACTACACACCTGCGACGACATCGTCCGCCAAAACATGAGCGAGCACGGCTGTGTAATAGCGAGTTCGTAACTTCAAAGTTCTGTCATTGATGTGCTGTCAACGTATTTCTAGTGTGGTTACTCGACGATTCAACGGCTCAAATACTGCCCTTGTGCACATTTGTTGTTCCCCTTGGGCTTCTTGCCGCCATCCTCTGCGTGTCTTGGCTGGCAACGCCAAACACGACACTCAGATCACGACACTCGTCGAACGAGACTAGATTGTTGTCTGTCACGATGAGCGTGAAGATCTCAACTGCACGCGCGGGCTTGCTGATGGCTAAATGACGCCCTCCCCTGCACCTCCTCAGGCCCACTCGACCATCTCATATGCGTTGGCGCCTTAAGTCCTCTTCTCAGTGTTCCAAACCCCCCCCAACCGCGCCAACCTTCTCCTTGGGCACAAGGTGATTGGTAACTTGTCTATTGTTTTATCTGTGCCGATGCCCAGTTGGCACCAGTCCCGCGCTTGAACTGTATGCGGCACGCGCATCCGGGCCTCCAATGACAGGGAGACCTCTATCTGAAGCAACAGACCAGGGGAGGGGGTTTTGCTCCGTCGTTCGTCGGGAAGCCCGCCCTGCCGCCCTCGAGGGATGACTTAGCTCGTCTAGGATGATCAGGAGCTGCCGCAATAACAAATAAACACTAGCACCTTTTTATGCGACTCAGGCGTCAGACTGTAAGAAGCCGACCTGGCCGTTCGAGAAATGCTCCCTTCAACACCATTCAACCTCCCAGCGCGCGCTGGAGGAGGAAACGAGAACGGTGGTAGGCGCCATGGGGCAGTGCGTCTCGAGCGGCTCCGGCAATCCTGATGAACCAAACTCCCGCTGCCAGACCCCCGGCTGCCAGAAGACTTGCGATCCGGGGTCCAAATCGCGATACTGCGCTCAGCACGGCGTGTGTAAACGGCAGGGGTGTGCGAGGCCACGATACCGCAAGGGCCCATACTGTCAAGAGCATCTACGTGAGTGTCCCGCCGGCCGTCTCCATCCAAGAACGTACGTTTTTTATTCTCTGACCGACCCGGGACCAGATACGTGTCGGGTATCCATGTGTTCCAACGAGCAGGTCAAAGTTTACGATGCCCGCTTCACCAATCGTCTCTGCTGGGACCATCAGCCCGCCGAAGTCCGCGAAGCTTGGTTCAACGGGACCCTCTTTCCAGAATATGGGACCGCTGGGGCGGACGCGACCGATAACCAGCAGCAACGCACTCGGCGGCGTCGTTCGCGCCAGAAGCCCGACCCCACGGTGGCGGAGGTCGCTCCAGCACCGGTGTATGGAACGCCGACGTACATTTCCCAAGCCTCCTCACCCGACTCAGATAATGGCGACGCCCGCGACGTCGGCCACCAACTATCTACGATAGGAGAAGATGCCGAGGTTGCGTCCCCGCCGAACAGGACACCACGAGTTCCTCGCCCGGAAACAGCGCCAGGGACGCCGACCGCGCGTCGCAGTCAAAAGACGGTACATTTCGCAGAGCCTCCTCGGGCCTCCCCTCCCCCTCATGTGTCCTCTCCAGAGAAGCACCAGGTCGTGACAGCGGACGTCTGGACGACCGCCGACCCTGTCCGCTCTACATCGGAAAACCGTCTCCGATCTTCCCGCCACCGGCGTAGCGTTGACGGCCGACACGGAATCCGCTCATCGCCCAAGGCCTCGGGCAGCGCTGTTGGCCCAGTCACGCATAACCGCGAGAAACGTAGGAGTACCGGCAGCGTCCCAAACAAGCCAGCCGACGCCAAGCGGGCGCCGAGATCAAGGTCTAGGCCTTGAACGTAACACTGCAAATATCGCCAGAGGAGAGTAAGCCCCGACCGACAATGCGTTACGTTACGTGAGCACCATGATCCAGTTTCCGGCCTGATCGCTCAGCTTTTCCGTCCCATTCTATCGCGCATCTATGCAGAAAGCCCTTTATCTTTGAGTGTGGGGGTCACGGACGCAGGAGCACACGCCGAAAGGAGAGTGTCCTAGAGCTACTACCTAGGTCCATTGTGATATCCCTCAACAGCGGTATGGAGGGTTCCACCCTTTGTCGTCGGCTGCGGCATTTGGCGGGGTAATGGCGGGGTACGGCCAGGAACTAAGCGCTACAGCCTACCTACCTACCTAACTACCTAACGACACTACCCTTGAATGAACCACCACGGGTGTAGCCCGTAACTAACCGCAACTCTCTCACAAGCGCCTCTCTTTCTTTCTCTCTCTCTCTCTCTCTCTCTCCCCCCAACCCTCTTTTCGTTTCTCCTTCGACGTCGATCTCGGACCAGTTTGCTTGTCACCATATACTCCCTCATCGTCAATCTTCTCTTGGCAGTTGTCCCGACCGTCTCTGCCCTTCGCCCAGGAAATCTCCAAGATCAGCAAATCCCAATTGACACACCCGCCCAAACCCACGGTAAACCCCGCGCCAGCCGTCGCAGCCCGCTTGCCCCGACGGTCACAGCACACAAACACACACACACACACGGACGAAATGGCCTCCCTCCCCTCCCAACACCCGTCGCTGGCCCTTCACCTGACGGACCGCGCCCTCAACCCGATCCTGACCTCGGCGCGCTCCCAGCCCCAGCTCGAGGCCCTCAGCTCCCTGACCACGACAGCCCTGACCGCCCACGCCGCCGCGAACCGCTTCTCCCTCGGCCCCGCCCAGCGCATCATTGTCGAACACGGCCCCGGCAGCCCCGTCGTCCTGGCCTCCTTCATGAACGGCGCCGACGCCCTGCCGAATGACGGAGAGGGTTCCGCCGCCGCTGTCACTGCGAACAACCGTACCTCCTCCTCGGCAGCCTCGAGACCCGTGTCGTCGGGCGTCGCGGCCGGTGCCACCTCGACAGCGGAGTCGTCCGCCGCGGTGTCGGCAAGGATGGGCGCGATACCTGGCCCAGGAAAGCCAGACGATGACTCGGGGAGCGCGGCGCCCATGCTGGTCGGCGTCGTGGCGGCGGCGACCGGCGAGGAGGCCATGGAGGCACGCCGCGCTGCCGGTAGGCTCGAGAGGGTGGGCAGGGAGTTTCAACGCGAATGGGCCGCTGAAGAAGGCGCAGGCGACGCGGCCGGCGGTGGTCAGTGATGATATACACGCATGGACAAAAGGCGCCAAGGTTCGAAATACCTATGCCATGTCGGTCCGAAACCAAAAAAAAAAAAAAAAAAACCCGGCTTCGGATTCAAGGCAGAGAGCAAGCGCACACCGCGTTGGTAGATGGGCAGTTTTATGATGGGAAAATTTGGCGAGACCGTGAGACTTTGACGAGTAGACGGGTCAGCTTTCTGTTTTTTATGTGGACACGAGCGATGAGGTTTAAGGTCATGGCAGGATTCATCACGAAAGCCACCACCAGGCTGCAGTTATAGGCGTACAGGCAAACGCGTTCGCGTTAATCATAATCTTTTGATTTTGACGATCCTCTATATACTGAGTTCATTTTCCCCCATAAACGTCCGTCATCGCGTTAAAAAAAAACCAGAACAATCGCCAATTAAACAAATTCTACCCATGGATATAGCCGCTTTAAATGATCTGCTGGAAAGCACGGTTGACAGGAGAGCGGACGTTGGGGACGTCCTTCCAGAAGTCGACGGTGGCGACCGCGCGCTTGGCAATGCCCTCGGGGGTGAACTCGAACTTCTGCAAAGATTGTTAGCGAACGTTGTTGCGTAGTGCGTGTGAAAGTGGGTGGTAAAACTTGCCTTGTAGACGTCCTTGTAAGCACCGGAGGCACCGAAGCGGTTGATGCCGAATTGCTCGTGGGAGTATCTCTCCCAGCCGAGGGTGCTCATGACCTCAACGGACATGATGGGCTTGCCGTCGGGAAGGACGGACAGCTTGTAGTCCTTGGGCTGAGAGTCGAAGACCTCCGTGCAGGGCATGGAGACAACACGGGCAGTGATGTTGTGCTTCTCCTTGAGGTACTGAACGGCGTCAATGCAGATGCAGACCTCGGAACCAGTAGAGACAAGGGTGATGTCGGCGTTCTCGGCCTCGTGCAATACGTAACCACCCTTGATAGCCTTCTCGATGACGGAGCCCTCAAGTTGGGGCAGGTTCTGACGAGAGAGGGCAATGATGCTGGGGGTGTGCTTGGAGGTCAGGGCAACGTAGTAAGCGGCGCTGGTCTCGTTACCGTCGGCAGGGCGCCAGACCATGTTGTTGGGGAGAGCACGGAAGTGGGCGAGAGTCTCGATAGGCTGGTGGGTGGGGCCGTCCTCACCAAGACCGATGGAGTCGTGGGTGGCAACCCAGATGGCGCGGACCTGGGACAGGGCAGTGAGACGGACGGCACCGGCAGCGTAAGAGACGAAGTTGAGGAAGGTACCGCCGTAGGGCAGGATGGTTCCGTAGGCGGCGAGACCGTTCATGATGGCACCCATACCGTGCTCACGGACACCGTAACGGATGTAGCGGCCAGAGTAGTCGCCGAGGCCGGTGGCGGGGGCCTGGAAGTCGACGGCCTCCTTCCAGCGGGTCAGGTTGGAGCCAGTCAAGTCAGCAGAGCCACCGACCAGCTCGGGGACGACATCGTGGATCTTCTGGAGGACGGTCTCGGAAAGCTTGCGGGAAGCAATGGCGGGGTCCTTGGGGGTGTAGACGGGGAGGGACTTCTCCCAGCCCTCGGGGAGGTCGCCCTTGAGACGGCGAGTGAGGTCCTTGGCCTCGTTGGGGTACTTCTCCGAGTACTTGGCGAAGAGCTTGTTCCACTCCTCTTCAGCGGCAGCACCCTCAGCGGCGTGCTTGTTGTACATGTCGTAGACCTCCTGGGGAACGACGAAAGACTGCTCGGGGTTGAAGCCAAACTTCTCCTTGAGCTGCTTGATGTCGTCGGTCTTGAGGGGGGAGCCGTGGACACCGTGGGTGCCCTGCTGGAGGGAGCCGAAACCGATGGTGGTCTTCAGCTTGATGAGGGTGGGCTTGTCCTTGGACTTCTGGGCCTGGGCGATGGCCTTCTCGATGGAGTCGAGGTCGTTGTCACCGTCATCGACGACGAGAACCTCCCAGCCGAAGGACTCGTATCTCTTGACGACATCCTCAGTGAAGGCAACGTTGGTGTCACCGTCAATGGAGATGTGGTTGTCGTCGTAGATGGCGATCAGGTTGCCGAGGTGGAGGTGACCAGCCAGGGAAGAGGCCTCGCCAGAGACACCCTCCATCAAGCAACCATCACCGAGGAAGCAGTAGGTGTAGTTGTCGGACAGGTTCAAGCCGTCCTTGTTGTAGACGGCAGCGGTGTGGGCCTGGGCAATGGCCAGACCAACAGCGTTGGAGATACCCTGGCCAAGAGGGCCGGTGGTGACCTCAATGCCGGGGGTGTCGTGAGCCTCGGGGTGACCGGGGGTGATGCTGTCGACCGTCTTTGGGTGATGTCAGCAATTGGTTGTTTGGTCGATTCATTGAGGGAAAGCAAAACCTACGCGGAACTTCTTCAAGTCGTCGATGGTGACGCCGTAGCCAAAGAGGTGGAGGAGAGCATACTGAAGCATGCAGCCGTGGCCGTTGCTAAGGAGAATCTGTCAGCTTCTGACCGAAGAGTGAAATATTCTGGTGCTCTTTCGACGAGGATGTGGTTAAACTTACGAGAGGACGAAGCGGTCACGGTTCAACCACTTGGGGTTCTTGGGGTTGAACTTCATGAACTTGTTGAAAAGAACGTGGGCGACCGGCGCCATACCCCTAGAGGACAGATTGGTGAGCGTTTTTGATTCAAAATTTTCACAAAATAGGCGCAAATACGTACATGGGCGCACCGGGGTGGCCGGAGTTGCTGTTGAAGGTGGCATCAACCTAGGAACCCAAGTCAGCAGTCAGCGAGCTGCAAATCTTGGTGTTTGAACGCCACGCCGGCGTCGACGAAGGCTCGTTGAGAGAAGCTCCCGACGAGCTGTTTTCGTCCTCCACGCGGTTGGCAACGATGGCGGGGTAGCCAACAACGGGAACGGCCTCAACGAACGTTGGCGGGGTAAAAAAAATAAAATCAGGCCGAGGGGTGAAACTCACAGCGAGCAGGCGGATCGTGTTGATCGCCTTCCAGTCTTGTTCGGTGTAACCCATGATGTCTGATTTTCTTCCAAGTTTTTTTTGTTTATTTGGTTGTGAAGAACTCGGTCAAGAGGAAGGGGGGGAATGGAATGGTGGGAGGAGGGGAGGTTTTAAAGGAGCAATCGGTTGGGAAAAGGGTAGACCAGATATGAGGAGAGAGGGACGGGGACTAGTGGTAATAGCTCTCTCTCTCTCTCTCACTCTCTCTTGCTGCTGTGCGGTGCGTAGCGTGCCTATGTCGGCCAGGAAGGTAATTATTGAGCATCTGGTGGGGAACTGACGTGGGAAGGGGCAGGGGCCTGAGGGGACATGGGGGGGGGGGGGGGGGGGGGGGGGGGGGGAGGGGTGGAGGGGTGGAGGGGCAGCCAGCGCCCAGCAACGACCATGACCGACCAGACCAGGCCAGACCAAGTGACGCCCACCAGATTCACTCACAAAACTCATCGACCGCAACACACATTTCACAATTCACAATGCACCACCACCAATGCTGTACAATACATACCGGGAGGGGGGGCGGGGCGTTGTCGTGGAACTCGTGGTGGATTTTGGGACAAGACGTCCACCACCCACCCACAAGGCTCTCTGTTCTCCTATGCGGTAGCAGTACTGTAGGCACAGTGGGCCGATACGTACAGGTATGTAGCTAGGTAGGTAGGTAGGCAAGTAGGTAGGTGTGGTGGTGTAGACATGAATTGGGGGTAGCCGTGCACTGTTGCTGATCATGTACCCCCATGTAGCTTCGTGGTCTGTAAGGAAGCAGCTTTACCCCTCCACTAGCGCAACCAGTTAGTAGTAGTTACATTTAACCAGCTTGCCGACCCGGGAGTTACGATGTACCTCTAAATTCCTAGGTGGGTAACCTGCAGACGCCTTCTGTCGTGTACCTAGGTTCCTACCTATTCTGCCTCTCCTGCGTAGTGGTACGTGTGTACCTTGATCAGAACAGACAATAGCCGTCTTGACAGAAAATCGATTTCCATAGCAAGAGCATCGTCCCTCGAGACCGAGACGAAATAAACAACGGATAAAGAACAAGTCACGCAAAGTCACCAGTTCTTTCAAAAGCCCGATCCACCTTCACATGAAGTGGGGAGGAGAGGGTATTCTTCGTCGCCTTTCTTCTTCTTCTTCTTCTAGTCATCGCATCTCCAGTTTTCGGCTTCGGTAAAATGGGACGAGAGGGACCAAGGTGACCTCCAGCTCTCCTCAACAATCTCGTCGTCTCGGCAGAAACAGGCGGCACTGTGGACTGATTTGCGTCGGCTTTTCCCCTTTGGCCCCTCCCGCCACCTACTCGGTTGCTTGACCTCCCCGTCCTAGCATTGGTGGCTTTGTTAACAGCACAGAACCACTGGCTTCTATCCGTAGCCCATTTCTCTCGAATTCACCCGGTGGCACCCTGCAAGGTAAGGAAGAGCAGAAAGGGAAGAAGAAAAAGAAAGAAAGAATCCGTCCGAGGCCTCCGACTCCCACTGCTGTCGCTTCGCTTCTGTACCGCCACGTGCCGACTTCAGTGCGGCGGCCAGGTTCAACCGCCGCCGTCAGTCCATCCACCCACCGCAACATCTCAGTCAGCACCCAGACGGCAGGCATATCAGTATCATCATTGTACATCGTACATATACATACGCTAGGTGGGTAGGTAGTCCGGGTTCTCTCCGTGACGTATGTATTCCTCATCATGAACAGACTCTTGACATATTCGACAAGTGTTTTTCGAAGTCGTTCTTGACTCGTGCAAAGGACGGCACCGATGGGGACCTGGGGACGGTCTGTCGTCATGATGCCCACAACACTGAGCCAGCGGCCCTCTGTTTCTTCTGGGTCCGCTTCGGTATGTATCTTGCTGGCAACATCGGCTACTGCTTGACTAATCCCTTCGAAATGGCTGCATCCTTTAGGGTATCTCCGGTTCGCCCGATCGCCCCTCCCTCTCAGCCCCCCCACGGCCCAGTAGCCTCGCGCTTTTTATTCACTCACGATGGACCTCCGTCGGCTATAGGCCCAGAGTACAGACAACTGTCCATAGTATGCCGGACTTTAAGCCTCGCTCAACCAGCGTCAGCCCACCTCAGGATCTGGAAGACAGCCGAGCGCCGAATATATCCCACGCCCATCAAGTCTCACTCCTTGCTCGCGTAGTTTCAAGCCGGCGACGCGGGTAAGCTCTTGGTCCTCATCTGCCACCTGGGCCCCCTGGTCGAATCCCTTCTCGGCGTGCTCACTGCTGAGCGTCTCAGTCAGGTCCAGTCGTGTCAGTGGACCCTGATTGCATAACGGCACCCTTCCCGTCTGCCATTAAAAATTTTTTGATACCACCTGTCGCAGGGTCTACTCGCAGCCTTCTGCTCGGCGTCAGGATGCCCCTCCAACCCCTCCTCTACGTATTGCGTCGTTGGCTGCTTGCTTTGCGTCGAGATGCGCGACACCCGTCGATGATAAAACACGGACAGCGCGGAAGCTCCAGCAAAGAAGAAGTGCAGGGTCTGGGTACGGATACACATGCGTACATGTACTTGGAGCAGGTATGTATGTGTTTATGTATGTACGTACAGGCATCCCACATCAGATGGGGATGCAACCGACGCATCACACCCTCCCTTTACTTGTTGCTCCCTTTCGATGGACCTTTGACAAAATTGCTTCGTCTGTTGCTGGAAGCGCGGCGATACTCGGAACCGGTAGAATACACGCCGGTAGACCCTTGATGGCGCATAACGTTTCTGGGATTTTGCCGCCCTTCAGTCCGCCCCTCTGCCCTCGTTCTACGGACAGTACGGATACAGCGTCTTTTTCGGACGCCGCCGTGCACGCACGCAGTGGCCACGTACGGATACAGTGAGTGGAATTCGGTCAGTTTCGCATTTATCCGCACAAATCAAGGCGGTCCAAGGCCCAAGCTCCCTCCTTCCCTGCGGATGACATCAATCTACTCCACTGCATATCCGCCACCTGTAGCAATATGTACACTCTGCCTACCTACCTAGAGTATCTGTTGGTCAAGATTGAGCGGGAGAAGATGCGAATAGAAGAGAAGCGAATGAGATTTCGTTTCGGTCTTGCGACAACACATCGAGGGCGTGCTATGCCTGGTTTTCTCTATCGGAATGGGGATCAGCTTCACCGTTACAGGTTGAAAACCTGCCGCTAATCGGGCCTCTTATGACAAGTTGCCCATGGCCCTCTCATAAGCGTGTCGGCAACCGTGCCGTGCGGTGTCGATGCAGACCTTGGCGGCGCAACTCATCCTCGGGGGGAGGGATTTCAATGAGGCCGGCAACTTGAGTTTTCGATTTCGACAAACCGCCCAGTTTTGGCGTCGTGATGTGCAGCTGGTATCAGAATGAGGCTCGAAGCTTACTGACGGCTTTCACGAACCCGCTCCTTACTATGCAGGCCGACCACGAGTGTGAACGCGGGCGGTGTGGATCCTGCCGGATTGAGTTTTCGCCTCACCCACGTTCAACCGCAGCCCCCAACTTCATGAGAGCCTCAAACGTCAAGCTCAACCACGAGATTAGGAGAAAAAGCAATAGGTTTGCTTGAAGCTTCACGTAAAATAAAATAAAAGATTTTTCAGCCAGCCTTACCCAGCGCAAAGTCCAGGAGAGTCTCTGTCGTCCAAGAAAGGGCAAAGAGAGAAGGAGAAAAAGGAGGGGGGGGGAAAGAAGAAGAAAAAAACTGCCCCTCCATTACCCCTCCATCAAATTCTCACCTTGAGCATCGATTTTCCATAGACACCACCAGCAAACCACAAAAGAAAAGTCTACGCAAGCGGAAGCCCAACTCCGGCCTCCACTCCAAATACCGCAAAGATGGGCAAGAAAATGAAGGTCGAGCACAACATCCGCGACACGAGTCACCAGTCCGGGAGGAGGCCCGGCAAGAAACCCGCCGCCGCCGCCAAGCCCAAGCCCTCAAAGGCCAAGGGGGAGGAGGCAACGGCCCCGACGGCGGCCGAGCCCAACGGCGCCGGCGCCCTCCTCCCCCTCCCCGCACCCCTCCAGCAGCGCGTGCTGTCCACCTTCAACGCCGCCTACAACCCCATCCTCACCTCGCGCGCCCTCGCCGAGGTCCTGCAGGAGGTCAAGGCCGCGCTGTACGCCCGCGACTTCGACGCCGCCTTCGCCCGCGCCCGGCCCGAGGCCCTGGACGCATACGCCGCGCGCTGGAGCCCCACGCGCGCGCTGGGCTACGCAGCCGTGTTCCTGGGCATCGAGCAACACCTGCGCGAGCTCGAGGCGGTGATGCCCGAAGCCAAAAAGGCTGAGGCCGGGCCCGGGGCTGACCACAGCGTCGAAGCCGGAGCGGAGACCGAGGCCGAGGCCGAGGCGACGGGGGATGCTCGCCGGGATGACGCCCCATCCTCCGAGGACCGGACTTCTGGTGCGACTGAGTCCCCCGGAGAGGATGGAGCTCGAGGCGAGGACGGATCCTCTGCCGACGCTGATGCTGCTGCGGTTGAAGACCAGGTCGTCCCCGCCGCTCCCGCTGCAGAGGGCGAGCACGCCACTCCCGCTCCTCCCGCGGAGACGGAGGGCGCCGATTCTACCGCACCCGCGGACCCCGCGGCGGCCGCCGCCGCCGACACGCCCGAGCCGAGCACGCAACTCACAAAATCAATCAGGGCGCTCTGCATAGGGGGCGGGGCCGCGGAGATCGCCGCCTTCGCGACCTACCTCTCCCAGCAGCCCTCCAGCTCCCTCGGGGGCGCAGTGACCCTCCTCGACTCGGCGCCGTGGGCCGACGCCGTCGCGAACCTCCACGACGCCCTCACGACCCCGCCGCCGCTGTCGCGGTACGCCAACGCCGCCGCCAGGGCCGCCAACGCCGCCATCATCGAGCCCGGCCGCCTGGCCTCCTCGTTCATGCAGCAGAACGTCCTCGCCATGACGCGGGACCAGCTCTCGCAGAAGCTCGGGGACGGGCCATTACTTGTCACATTACTATTCACGCTCAACGAGCTGTACACGACCGCCGGCATCGGCAAGACCACGGCCTTCCTCCTCGACCTGACCGCCACCGTGCCCCTGGGCTCCCTGCTCCTCGTCGTCGACAGCCCCGGCAGCTACTCCGAGGCCGCCGTCGGCAAGGAGAGCAAGAAGTATCCCATGCAGTGGCTCATGGACCACACTCTCGTCACGAAGCCCGGGAAGGAGGGCGTCGTCGAGGGTTGTCGGTGGGAGAAGCTCGAGTCCCACGACTCTGCCTGGTTCCGCCTGGCCGATTCCCTGCACTACCCGATCCCGCTCGAAAACATGCGCTATCAGATGCACCTGTACCGGGCCACCAGGCCCTAAACGCCGGAAAAGATGATGGGAGGGCGACCCTGAGCGCGAGTCTCATTATGCCCAGACAAGTCTCTTCAGAGAGTAGCTGATGTGGTCCAGCAGGCCTGTGCTCTGCCTCGCCTCCTCCACCGAGATGATGTCGCCCTTCTCTATAATGCTTTCCGTGTCTGGCTTGTCCTTGCCGGGCTGGCTCAGGAACGCCAGTCGTTCTATTTCCGCGCAAATGCTTACAACCTGCTGGATCTCGCTGAGCTTCGGCCCCTCGCCCGTCACGGCGGCAGACGACTGCGAGTAAGGCGCCTTGAAAGCAATCTTGCGTATCGGCGGGGCCTGAGGGCGGCCGCCACCCAACAAGCTGCTCAGGGCAGATTTGGGCTGCTGTTCTTGCTCCGAGGGGTTTGAGTGGTCTGTTTTGGCTTTCGACGTACCCAAGTTTGAAAACGTTCTGGTGTTCGTTCTCTTGACGTCCGTCTTGCCTGGCTGGTACGAAATGACGAATCCGACGTTCTTCATCTCATCAGTCTGGCTGGGTGAAACCGTCGAGATGATGTATGTGCCAAACTTTATGCCGACAATGTTGGCAAGATCGACCCGTTCAAAGGATGATACCTTGTCCATGTTCCAATCAAACCGGCACAGGTAAAGGGCAGCATCGGTCAACAGCAGCACCACTTCCTCAAAGGGCATGGCTCGCAGGGTGTCTGATTGATGGGGACTGAAAAGAACCCATCCACCCATGAACTCCTCACTTTCATCGGATATGACGCGCTTCTGCGACAATTCGATGGCCTGCTCCCGCATTTTCAACATGGAAACCGCAGGGTCTTTCGTCATCATCTCGGCCTCGAACTCTTGGAAGACCATCTCGTTGACATTGCCTAGGAGGAAGTCAATGGCTGCCTGGCTGAAGTAGTCATTGACCATGCTAAGTGGTGTTAGTAAAACAGCGAATAGAAATAATCCAAAGAATGACTTACCCGTTGTAGTATCGGGTCAAGGAAAGACCAAGGTCGTTCAATGTGCCACCAAGATTCCTCTTCTTTGTCCTCGTGTAATCGCCTTTCATGGCCGCCGTCGATGCATATTGCTTAGACACGGCGTCGCCGTTGTCTGCCCACAACGTGTTGAACCACTGCGTTTGCTGGTCTACCTGGGCAGCAAGGTCATACCCTTCCGCCTTCAGTTGGGCTTCAAGCATGAATTTGCCGAAGGAGCTTTGGCATACGTTGGTTCTGTCAAGGCAGTCCATACAGTTGGTTCGCAAAACACCCTGTTGCTTCGTCTTGGTTTGGCCCTCTTCTTCGATGGTGCTTCCAAATCCCTCCAACTTGTCGCGGAGAGTTTCGAGAAGCTGGCTGACGTTCTCAAACTTCATTCCTCGGCAGGCCGAATGGAAGTCGAACCACTCAAATGCCACAGCCTCGCCTTGACTCTTGAACTCTTCCTCGTTCAATTGCTGGACAGTCTTTTGATACTGGTTGCCGACTGTTGCCTCTACACCATGTTTTTCGACAAGATTGACAATCTGCAAACCGCCATATTCGGTTTTCAAACGTTCCAGATGCTTCTTCGTTGCGTTGTAGTTTGCCTCTGGAGAGTGTTGGATCACGGGTGCGGGCTTTAAAGAGACGGGCGACTGTGTAAAGAAGAGTGGGATACTGCCTCGAATTTGAAGGAAGGAGTGGATCTTGGATGGCTTGTCCCAGGTGGTGCTTGAGAGAATCTGTTCCGTTTCGACGGCGTTTGCAACGTAACCTTGCTCGTCGATGCCTCGTCTCAAGTATCTCAAGCCAGCTCTTTGCGTTGAACGACGGGAGATAATGGTCAGGAGAAACTTCTTCTCTGTGGAACGAAGATCAACCGAGTCGCGGACCTTCTCTGATGGAGGGGAAGGTATCTCACTGTTGGTATGCTTCAAGGTGGATAATTCCACAGAGTCTCCCGGCCCAGCGTCCTGTTGGGGAGGGCTGCTGTCTACCACGAAGCTCTTCTGGCCAACAAAACCTTGCATCAGAGGGAGTAACAAGGCATCTTGTCCAGCTTCTACGAAAGGCTTCAAGGTATTCCTGTTCCAGAAGAAGGTTGGGTCTACGCGCTCATGCAAGGGCACCTCATCGGACTGCCTTGTGGCGCGACTCGCCCATCTCCGCGTGATATCGAAATCGTAGGAAAAGAAAAAGCTCCGCGACGAGCCAAACAGGATTTCGGTTGTCCGGAGAAGCTTCGGAAGCAGTGCAGACGCCGGTGCCGGTTCAGTAGTTTCCTCCGCTGTCGGCCGAGATGGAGCCGCCTTGGAAGGGCTATGATCGACGGACCGACGGACTTGATGCGCAGCGCCACTCCATCCAGTCGAACTCTTCTGGTCTTGCGTCCATCCACTCTTACTGAACCATGTCTGCGCGAACCTGCCATAGCTGCCCCTTCTGCCAATAACGTCCTTGGCAACGGTGCTCTTGACAGCTTCGGGTTCCTTGTCGTTGTCGGCCTTGGCTTCCTGCGCTGGGTCTTCTACCTCGTCACCGCTCGCGGGAAGCTCAACGTAGTCATCGCTTTCACTGTCGTCGGCATTCTTATCCGTATTGCGGTCCTGCAGCTCCCGAGCCGTCTTCGCGATAGCTTCTCCCGCTTCTCGCTGTGAAGTGCATGGGGTCACAGCAACCTCGGTGACAACGTAGATTGGAAACCCGCAGATTTGAGCCACTTGCTGCCGTCGAGTGATTGTGATGAGGTAGCTCAGGCGCGATACAGTAATTAGTCCTGCAGTTTGCCGCGGTTAGAATTCGACGCGTAACAACTGGGGCTCGGAGTCCACACCAATAACGCCGAAGGCCTCGAAGGAAGAGTCCGGTTGGGAAACTTCGGGGACTTGCTCTCGAGATGCAGAGGTTACAGAAGCATCGCCGTATTTGATCCTGACTGGTTGCGCGGGGCGCTGTCCCTTGGTCGCAAATGGCTGTATGACAAGGCCGTCAATCGCCGCGCAGATGACGATCTTGCGCGCGATACCAGGCATCTTGCGAGCTGGGATTACTCAATGCGCGGAGTGCAATGGAGGCGGAGTAAACAATCAGAACAGTCCAAGAGTTATGCGAATGAGGCTAGGAATGGGGGTATCAGTGATATTCAAAGCCGCAGTATTAACATTAGAAGTGTTGGTGAAGATGCGCAGGGGAGATTGGGACGTTGTACGCAACATGAACAGCTGATGCACGCAGCAATGGCGGCCAAAAATGGTACTGTAGCTATGACATGGGTGGTGGGCCGCTCGCGGGGTATCAACGTCAGAGTGCATTTCCCGCGCACTGTGACTTGCCGCGAGTCCAAATCCAGGTCACGCCTGAGACACTACACTAACTTATTGGCTCGGGTCTAGACGCCAGGTCCTAACTCGTCCACTGCGTCTCGTCGTAGCCACACCACCCGGGTTTAAGCTCTCGCCTTGCTCTTCAGCTACTGGACTACACTACCGATATCGCAGTAGCTCCCCCAAGTCAGACACCCGCTAGATGCAAAACTTTGGAGCAGTGCATATTCGACATCTAAATTACTTTTCGACAATCATCAATTAACGATTTTCTAGTCTACTACAAGACCAGCAGCATAGTCATTTTCATGATGATGGCGCCGATTCAGCAGAAGACAAAAGCCGTTGGGTAGTTAGCCTTAACCCAAGAACTATTCGGCACCTATGAACAATTCAGACTTTTCCATTCCAAACCGTTTATAGAATCTCCGAGCTACAACATAAACACCACCCAACATCCTGAATCGTGGGGTATCTTAGATGGCAAGTCTCTCGACCTTGTCGCGGAGAGCGCGGATGGGTCCGGCAAGCTCGCTGCCCTCGTTGGAGGTGATGCTGGCAGCAATGACGGCGCGGGAAACACCGCAGGCACGGCCGAGGGCGGTCTTGGACTTGACATAAACGTAGGGAACGTTCTTATCCTCGGCCAGGAGAGGCAGGTGAAGAACAATGGACAACGGGTTAGTATCTGAGGCTAGGATAATAAGCTCGGAGACACCACGGTTGAGGGTCTTGGTGGCCTCGTTGGCTAGATCACCAAGTCAGTAATGGAATAAAGATTGAGAGTCGGGATCCAACGCACCGCCCTTCTTCAGCTGACGGTAGTGCTGGCACTGCTGGACCAAGTCCAGAATCTCCTGCTGGAGAGCATCGTCGGCCAGGGGCCAGGCAGCGGATTGATCAGCCATTGTTGAGATTGGGTCGAAGAGATGCCTGCAAAGAATGATTAGAACAGACCAATCCAGTCTGAAAGAAACGATACAAAAGAAATGCAACGTACCGAAGTCTAAGATTGCAGGGTTCCTTGCGTTGGCTCGCCCTGGTGGTGAGGTTGAAGATCCGTGAGTATGGGTGATGGACGTGAAGATCCAGAAAAAAAAATCGCGGTCTGAAGCCAGAGGAAAAAAAAATATCCCACCTTCCCCAAATTTCGACGGCGGTTCCGCTTGGAAGTGGGAATGCCCCACACAGGTAGGCCACTCTCGGAATGGACCTTTGGCCGGCCTCCGATGCACCGCCTCCTCCTTGTCTTACGTAAGGGTACGGAGCTGTCAACGCGCCGCAAAACCTTGCAACCAACCAGAAGGCCAACCTGGAAACGAGATCTTAACAAGCACACCTCATCTCGAGCAGTCGCCGACGCAGCATCGAACCTCGCCGCCCCAACACTCATCGCCGCCATCCTCCTCAGCCCAGCTGTTGCCGCATATTTCTTCATTTCCGACTTCCTCGCGCTTTTTCCTTCGAATCTAACCCGTCCGAAACCCGACAAACCGCCAAAATGCCTACCGAACTTTGGTACGTCAACGTCGACATCCGTAGTGTCTTCGTCTGCGAGCTCCCTATCCATCAGTCGAAGCTCCCAACCCCATCTATTTCGACGCCCAACATGCCCAACTAGCTTTCTATCATGTCTCTGAAGCTTACTTGCTAACGCGATACTGTTACAGCCCCGTCTATGCGGTTCGTCATCCCCATGTCCTCGACTCACCGATCCATGACGTCGCCCCCCTTCCAACTACCCCGATTGAGCTTTTTCGGGCCCCAGCTCGACGTCGCGTCCACAAAATCGCTAACATTCTAATAGCCCTTTTTCGGTGCCATGGGCTGCACCGTGGCTATCGTCTTCACCTGCTTTGGTGCCTCATACGGTACCGCGAAGTCTGGTGTCGGTATCTCGGCTATGGGTGTCCTGCGCCCTGACTTGATCGTCAAGAGTACGAAACAATCATCATCACCATCGAAGGCCTCTTACGGGCGGCCGATATCCATCAGAACACGCTAACGAAGCAAACAGACATTGTTCCCGTCATTATGGCTGGTATCATTGCTATTTACGGTCTCGTCGTGTCCGTGCTTATCTCCGATGGCCTTGCCCAGCAGATGTCCCTCTACACTGGTTTCATCCAGTTCGGTGCTGGTCTGTCTGTCGGTCTCGCCGGTCTCGCTGCTGGTTTCGCCATTGGTATCGTCGGTGACGCTGGTGTTCGCGGAACTGCTCAACAGCCCCGTCTCTTCGTCGGCATGATTCTGATTCTCATTTTCGCCGAAGTCTTGGGTACGTTCTTTTCCGGCCATTGCGCTGTATGCGCATCTGCTAATGCTCCACTCCCAGGTCTTTACGGCTTGATTGTTGCCCTTCTCATGAACTCCAAGGCCACCCAGGACGTCGTCTGCCAGTAAAGACACCTCAGCGACGAATGCTCGGCTGTACGGTTGACAAGATGTACTTACGCCACAACTCGCACGGGCACCACTGCCACAGAGCAGACAAAAATCATCAGCAGGCGTGTCGGAAATTCAGTGAAAGGTCTTAACGGCATGGTCGTGGAAACGGTCAAAGGTCACGAAATGCCAATGTTTGGGACGGTCGGGGACTGCTTCGGCCAGGAATCAAACGTACATGTACTATTGTGCCAACAAAGTATGCTATTCATTTAGGGGGGGCAGTTGCTCGGCATAGACAACGGGGATGGGGATTGGAATTGTAGTGTAGGTTGCGACAATGCTTTTTTGCGTCTACTATGGTTCTAACCATTGTCTCCGCACGTGATCCCAATTCCTCAACCTGTCTCCCATGCGAGAGTGACAGAAGGGGCATTGCATTTTCGGACATCCCCTTGTGAGAAATGACATCTGGGGAGACGAACCACGCCGGTGTAGAGGAGACTGACTGCAGGCTAATGGGCTTTGGCGGTAAGAATCATGGGCTCTGCTCGAGGCACAGGTTTTGTGTGATTTGTTTCTTCATCCTTCTACTTAACTCGTCTCCTCACATCGTTGACTCTTCTTACCCAACACGCCGTGATAATGTATATACGTACAGACAAAGCCACAGCGAACTAAGAAAGACACATCGCTTGCGATGCATGATTACAAGGTTTTTATGCCGGCATCGTTCTCTCCTCTCATATCTGACTCTGACAATTCGTTTCTCTTTCTTCTTCGTCTCCCATACTTTCCGGTCAGCTTCCATTACTTCTAGTATTAGACTAGATGCACTGGCTTCTAGATGAATGAAGCATATATATACAGAAATGAATGGCCTGGTAGCCATGGCATAAGACGCCGCGTATTAAGAAACGGTCTATAGGGGGGGTCACATCGTATTTATATGACATACTGCGATCGTGGTCAGTTGGGAAATATCCTTTGCTTGGCTCTGTATTTTGAGACTTACGGGGATGAAGAGGTAGGGGACCTCGCGCTCGTACTGGGCCCAGGCGTCACCGTACTTTTGACGGCAACGGTGAATGTCACGGGCGGCACGGTGGGCGATCATGCAGCAGAAGAAGACGGGGTAGAACCAGGGGAAGGGGCTCTTGAAACCGGTGATGAGGCCCCAGCAGATGGCGAAGAAGGCATCGCAGGCGTAGTGGATCTTGCGGGCGTAACCGTACCAGCCGTCAGCAAGGATGACATCGCCCTTGGCCGAGGTGATTGTCTTTGGGTTCTTGACCGTCTGCCAGGGCAGCTGGGGAAAGGTACGGCGCTTAATGAGCTGACCGCGCTCCTGCGCGCGGAAGGCGTTCTTCTGGCTGTTGGTTGTGTCCCAAATCCAGTATACAAAGAGGTAGGAGACGAAGAGGAGAGTGAGTGCGTAAGAGTTCCACTTGTACTCAGAGGGGTGGTGGTTGGCAAGGAAGATTGTGCAGTGACAGTACGAGAGGGGAACGCCGGCAAGGTTCCAGAAGATAAGCATGAAGCCCCATTTCTCGTAGTACATGTCCCTGGAATGGTGTTAGCTGCCGTTCCTGTTTTTGTTTCGGTTTTTTTTTTTTTTTTTTTTTTTTTTTTTTTTTTTTTTTGCCTGAAGAAAACACTTACCAGGTAGGAACAATGAGCTGCTCGCCCTTGGCGCAGGCGTTGGCATACAGATAGTGAGCCATGACCAGGAATAGCACCTCGCCCGAAACGTAGCCGTACTTTTCATACTGACGGGCGGCGGCACCGCAGCTGAGGCCGAAGAGGATGAACCAGGGAATGCGGACCTCAAAGAACATCTTGAAGTCCAAAATGCCAAACATGCGGGGGTTAAGCTCGGCTCCAAGGAAGAAGTCGTAGATCGGGTAGCCGGTCATCCGGTGCTGAGCATCCCTCCACAGAGCGGAGAAGTACGCGATGAAGGACACGACAAAGCCGCTCAGGATAGCTACAGACATCAGGGGTCCGAACTCATCAATGAAGGTGTAGACGGGGAATATGCCGGTGAAGTGTAGGACGGCCATGATGGCGATGGTGAAGTAGAAGCTGACGTAGGCGTTGCAGAAGTACTTGAGCTGCTTGCCGTTCTCGTGAGGGAGAGGCTTGCCCCAGGCCCAGACGCCGGGCAGGACGCAGTAGCAGATGCCCTCGAATACGAAGAAGGTCCAGTAGATGCGCCAGGCACGAAGAGTAGGGAACGCGCCGGTGTAAACGAGATCCACGAGGTGCCGTCCGAATGCGCTCCAGGTCTGGCCTTCCTCGCGCATGGGCAGCTTGCCGTCGTAGTATGTGGCTCCGATCCACATGTACCACATGAGCAGAGGGAAACCGATCATCAGCGAGAGCGCGCCGAGACTGCCGCCAAACTCAAACTCGCCCGAGGCGTCAATCTTGGGATCCGTGCCGACTTCCCAGCCATCAATTATGTCGCCCTTCTTGTAGGCAGGCAGGACCTCCTTGGTCTCTGAGTGCACATGGCCGTTGGCCTCGGCCGTCTTCTCTGTCTTCGTCTCGAGGTGGCCGTTGATGGCGTGACCGTTGCTGTTCACCTCATGCTCCTTCTCTTCCTTCACGTGTCCGTTGGCATGTCCGTTCACATGTCCGTTGGCATGTCCGTTGGCTTGCCCGTTTGCATTGCCGTTCGCGTGGCCGTTGGTGAGGGGCGCCTCGGCCTCATCATCCGATATCTCCTCCCGGAACTTGCCAGTCGCGCGCCGTCTCGGGGTTGCAAGCGGTTGGGGTTTCGACTCGGTGACCTCTGCGACGGTGGCAGTCTCGGGGGACTTGCGCCTGGAAGAAACGCGGCGAGGGGTCTCGACCATGCCGTCAAAGAGCTCCTTCTTCCTAGTGAATGAGTTAGCTAAATCGATAAACAAGTTGTTGCGCAGGGCATTGACCCAATGGGAGGTTGGGCGAGGGCAGCCATAATTCTGGTCTGCAGCAACTATTACTGCGGGCAGGAAACAAGTCTGGATACGGGGGCTTTGTGACAGCCCAGGCGTGCGTGCGTGGAGCAAGAGCTTCAAGGATCACGGGGAGAAAAGGATATATAACAGAACACTGTTTGACTAACCTAGGAGTCTGGCGTAACGAGTATCGCCCCGAAGACATATTGACTGTACTTTTTATACAGATGATGCACAGACAGACAATAGAAAACCTCAACGTGGGGTCATGCACCTCTCGTGTAATTGAAAACCGAGTCCGTGTAAGGGCCCTGGATCTGGCGGCAGGCGGTGGGGGTTCGAATATGGGATTGGTTTAGCAGATGCCAAAGAAAAGGTTCATCCAAGGCATGGGAGACAAGGTGAGGGACGAAGGAAGGCGTTAGGGCGGGCGTGCGGTGGGAAAGGACGACGGGTAGACAAGTTGACTCGAGACGGCGTCAAGTCAAAATGTTCGCCGTGTGGCCACGGGGTTCCATTGGACCCTCTCTCGAGGGATGGCTTGTCTCTCTGGCTGCCAGCCAAAATTTTGTTGACATTTGTGTTGTGTTTGCCCCCTTTCTGCCGGTAGTCAAGGGCGTCGAGGGTCACCAACGACGACTGGAAATTGCATGTACAAGGGCAACGTAGGGTTTCCGCTGCAAAATCGAGGTACCCGTCTCCAACCTTCTCGGGAGCGTCCCTCGGCTTCAGGGAAGATGAAGTCCCGCATATGCACCTTTCGTCTGGACAAGCTGCCAATAAGAAGCTTGATTTTGTTTGGATCGGGATCGCACTTTTTCAGGCGGTGTGGACACCCCTCCCAATGAGTGCTGAGCGAATGGAAGCAAAGTGCCCCCCCCCCCCCTGAACCGGCGCCAGCAACGGAAATGACAGGTCCAAACGGCGCGGATGGCCATACTTCGTAGGCTTAACTGCGTAGGTGTCCGAAACTATGGGATCAGAGCTAGGTACCCTAACCTCTCGCTGCTAGACGAAAGCTGCATGACATGCATTGCTCGCCGGTATTCTGACCAGGATTTCCGACGCCGTATGTTTGTACTGTAGAATGACTGGTTCCTTGAACCGCCCCGTATTTCCGCCATGTATCCGTAAATGGAGCACAATGTCGACAGGGTTCGCCCCAAATCCGCCTTGACTTCTTTGCCTCGAAATTGCTATCCCAACATGGCGTCACATGTGTGTGGCATTGTGATACGCAGCCTTGGGAGTGGCTTACTTTACTGCTTTGGTTCAGCTCCCACTGAGGCTGGACTCAGAAGTGATGAGTCATTACCTTGGTACGCATTGCGCTGATGATCCCTAAGAGAGAGTTCATGATATCCTTTGTAGTTTACAACAACCAGCTAGTTTAGTTGTCTTGGCAGAAAACCTTTTGCATCGACATTGGATACGTTTGGAAGGCCCTAAGATTGCTACGGTGGGAAGTTGACAGCAGCTTGCACCCATTCGCAACACATATAACGTTGCGGGTCGGTCAGTTGCCTGCATCTACTAGTATGACCATGAACCAGAAGGTTGCGCTCAGATCAGGGCGGGTGGTGGTAGAAATAATACAAGGTTCAGTCACTTCGGCGCCAACCGTGTGAGTTCGATAGTGCATACATGCACTCGCCCCGGTGATAGACTCCTGAAGCGCCAGTCTGCCAGCCATGCCGCTCGCGGCGCAACCAAGAGTCGACGACCAAAGTAGCATCACCCGCGTGACCAGAGACATGATGAAGAGCAGGCAGTGTCCCTGACCCCTGGACCTCGGTGATGCTACCTCAGTGTCGGGCTGTAGTGGAAACACTTGTAAGCAACGCGGCAATTGGGCGACCACAGGACTAGGTCAATAGTATTTGCACAGCAATAAGAACGAATTGATGAAGAGTCAGAGAGGGGACCTATTAACAGCTCAGGTCACTTCACAGTGCACCGCCAAAGGTCCCTTGTCTTAGCCAACCGCTGTAGCTTTTGATTAGCTATCCTTATTGCTGTGCAAATACTATTGATCTAACACAGGTAGCAGTCGGGATCTTTTGACTACGTTTCCTGCACTCGCGTACGCGGGCGAACATTAGGCCTCCCATAGTAGGCAGAAATAGACGTCGCCCTCGGTACTCCGTAATGTGATGCTCGCCGCGGTCGTGGTAGTGTACGGAGTACAGGGTTTCAGGTACGTATCGATACGTACCGTCCGGAAATATTGGCCTCATCCTCTGCGGTACGTACTTCGTGGTGATTGCGTGCGCCGCACAGGCCACTTACCAAAGGTATATAATCCCTTCGCCCACCCGTCGTTCTTAGGATTTTCTTTTCTTTTCTCTTTAGCTCTCTTTGCCTTTTGGCTTAGATCAAGTGTAGTATCTGTTCTTTTCAGTTTAATCTCTGAAAGATGCCTACTGGCATCAACATTGATTATTCCTATTTTTGATCACTGGAGACAGCCTCTGCGGCTTGCCGTATGTTGTCTCCATCGTGTCCCTGGTATTACACTGCCTCCAGGTGACGCAAACCCGCGATCTTCATTGCAATAGTCTGGCTTGCTCAGGCGTGTGAAGAAGAATATAATTCGTCTTGGCCCTTTTGAACGTCGAGACCACATCTCGATGTGCCCACGGCCCAATTGTTGTTTGGGCGGAGCCTCTGCTGAAAATGCTACCGCCCCGATGTTGACCCATGCCCTGAATTTGCCAAATTGTGACCGCCTGCTTAACCCCAGCGCTTGACCAAATATATCACGACAGTGTTGCAACTGGCAAACATTACGTCCATTTGCGTGGTTGTGAGTGTTCTGTTCCAACTGTCATTGAAACGAGTGGTCGTCCGTCGTAAGTAAAACTCTGATTTTCGGTAACTGCTTCTCCAGTGACGTCGCCCTAATTCGCGGGGCTCGTTTCGACCACCAGATCTGAACCTCACCACCAAGTCTCGTTCGGCCATCTGTGGAAGGACGTACCAGAAATATCCAAACCACCTGGTATATTCTCGGGGGTTTTTATTTTATTTTTTTCGTCGTTTGGTTTTCTCCACGAAGCCATCATTTCATCGGCCACGCACTCACATTATTTCCATAATCAACTCCCATCGCTCGGTCGCATTATCACTAGCCATGGACAACGACACCAACATGGGCGAGGTCCCCGCATCACGCCTGCTGGACCCCCAGATCTTCGAGCACCTCAAGAACAAGATCGATGAGGATCAGCAGGTCCGCGATCAGATGAGCCAGACGGTCCAGAAGCTCGATAGGACCATCTCCTACGTCCAAGGCCTACTGTCCCGCATCCACGCAACCCCGCGTGAGCAGTGTGAGTCCTTACCGGGCCAGCCCCTCTTTCCGGCGTCATCCTCAAAGTTGGGTTTCGAAAGGATCTGACAGTATCGTGTGCCCGCAGACGGTCCCCTACTGTCAGACGTGCAGGCGGGCATCCAGAAGGAGGTCGAGGTCATTGGAGAACTTCAGGAAATCGCCTCCAAGCACCCCTACTACAAGTAGGCATCCATCGCATATCCTCGCGGCAGCATCCACCCTGTGACTCACATTCTTCAGATACAACCAGAAGTGGAACCGTCAAGTGCAGAATGCCATCTTCACCGTTCTCCTCTGCGGCTGGCTGGGCGGCTTCACCTCCGACGGCAAGCCTGGCCCCATCGCCCGACTTCTGACCCTTGAGGAGGTCGGCGAGATCTTCAAGGGCACGTAACCCCCAGCTCATCCCCCCAGGCAGCCAAGGCGACCGCCGCCCGCCGTCTCGCCTTCCTTTGGAAGCCTATAGCTAACGATGTGGCAGTCCCCGTCAACCTCAAGGACCGCGATGCTTTCCACCTCACCATCGAGGAGTACCTCCTCGCCCTAGTGGATCTGACGCAGGAGCTCTCCCGTCTCGCCACCAACGCCGTGACTCTCAGCGACTTTGCCATGCCCGTCGAGATCAGCAGCTTCGTCAAGGATCTCTTCGCCGGGTTCCAGCTGCTCAACCTCAAAAACGACATCCTCCGTAAGCGCGTCGATGCGGTCAAGTACGACGTCAAACGTGTTGAAGACGTTGTCTATGACCTGTCCCTTCGCAACCTGATTCCACAGAAGCAGAAGGAGGTTGCCGCCGACGCGTCAACTTCCGCTCCGAAGGCGTGAATGGGACCAGGTGTACATTCGCCTTCGAGAAGGCTCATTGTCTAGGGTCCATGTCGATTACACTTAACCCTGTCCGATTGAAGTATGAAACTCCGTGTTTGAGGACTTTGTGTCTCGGGAAGGACTTTCAAAAGCGCTTGTTACAAATATATTGAGGCCCAAAGGACTTTGCCTATGTGCCTCATGGTCCTCTTCGATCCTAGGGCTCTACTGAGCCACATTTTGCTGTCGCTTAAAAGAAAGGGTTTGAGGCAACTGCGGTCTTTCTTGTTGCATTCATGGCAGCCCGAGATGGATTCATTTAGGTCGTAGTCTTACTGTCAATAACGCCAGCTGTGACGAAAACTCAGCGAGTCCCACATACACTTTGGCCTGCATTATTAAACCGCTGCACTGGATTGATCCTACAACATAGATGTGAGAGCGAAGGCAAACAAGTAAGGTAGCCATCATGTTTAATCCATCTAATTTAATGTCGGAGAGAAGATGGGCACTGTTTGTTGTCTGTGCACAGACGGTAGGGTATATATAATCCACCACCCGTGGTTCCATCAACCAACTATCACTGGATGCAAACATCCAAAATTCCCCGATAGTCTAGTGGTGAGGATATCTGCTTGTCACTGCAGTAGCAGCAACTCGCAGGGGACCGGGGTTCAATTCCCCGTCGAGGAGGTCTTTTTGCCTTTTACTCCTCTTCCTTCTATATACCCAGATTCAATCCATGGCTTCAAAGTAGATTTCTTCTCCTTCCTTTTCCTCTCTACTTTCCCTCTTCTTATGGCGTATCATACCAGTCGAGGTACAGAAGTCCTATGTGGCCGGGACCAGCCTATCCCGCCCTCCCTCAGTTCTCGCGGCCCTTTAGCCTACGGAAGTATTAAGATCGGTGGGAGCGCAGCAGTGTAAAGGTCTTGCACATATGCAGCCGAAAAATCATCCAGACCTTGATGTTTTTATCGTTGCTCTACAAATAATCAGGTCTACTACAGTCAATGTTTAAATCGCACGCTATGCTTCAAAATCAAATCTACCTGCCCTGTCCCTTTATGCCACAATCAAGAGTAGTATAGAACATTGCCCTCGAAGAGCCGTCGGGCAGTCCTGGTGACGATGCATCGGTCTACTGCTACACCATCTTCACCCTCGCGTGTCATCACTTCCACATCCATGATCCCGCTGCCATGCTTGATCCGAACGGTCCGGCCTAGGCCATGATCGTCGGCAGGCGGCGTTCTTCTCGGCGTCGGTAGGCCCTCCGTTTGTGGGGCCGACTCGCTGCCGCTCGCGATGCGATGCGCCACCGTTCCCTCCGATGTCACGGCGCTTGCGAGAGTAACGCCGCCCGTGAGTTGAAAACTGGGGTGGAGCTTGCCCATGCTGTATGCTAGCACTTGGATATCCGCCGCCCCCTTGCCTGTCTGGCCATCGGATGGCCGCGAAAGGTAGGCGAGCTTCGGCGTTCCCCTGAGCATGCCCGCGGCGTCGACGGAGCTGGCAAGTCCCATTCGGACAGCGCCCCGCCTACGAATGGCCTCGGCAACTTCAAGGGCCAGAGGAGAATCGGCCGGCTGCTCTCGAACCGGGGCGGGCAGACTGCCGGAATCAACGAAAACGAAGGGGTTCGCCGAGTCGATCAGTGTAACATCCACCACAAAATCTCCCGAAGCAAGCACCCCTTCCACAACAATCTTCTCAGACCGTTGCCCGCTCGGGAATAGCTTGCCTGTCATGCTCCCCACGGGGTCGACGAACGCAACCTTGATCTCACTGCCGGAGCCCTTCACGCCGGGAATGAGACAGTCGCCGTCTTCCTCCACGTTCCCGTCCTCGTCGACCTGGACGGTCTCGACAATTAGCTTGGAGGTGTTCGTGTTGAGGATCCTCACGTCCACCGACCGGGCGCCGGGCGGCGGTGTCACTAGCCGCTCTTGTACGGCAAAAGGACCGACGCCTGAGCACATGTTGCCGCAGTTGCCGCTCAGGTCGACGTTCTCGTTCCCAACGGCCACCTGGACGAAGGTGTATTCGACGTCGACGCCCGGCCGCTCGGAGGGGGCGACGACGGCAACTTTTGAGGTAACGCTGCTGCCGCCACCCACGCCGTCGATCTGGCGGACGTCGTTGTATCTTGATCCCATTGCTGCGAGGAGAGGCGTTGCCCACTCATCTTGAGATGGAGGTAGGTGGGACCGGTGGATGAAGAGGCCCTTGGACGTGCCAGCTCGCATCATAACCGCGGGAAGCGAGTGCCTCACACGGCGGTTCGACGTAGATGGTGTTATGGCCATGATGGGGATGAGGAATGGCGCTACCGTGTTGTGTAAGCCTTGGTGATGAAACCTGCGAGAGACGAAGGGTGTGTTGAAGACTTTGGTGTTGAAATGCATTGGTTAATGCTCATGCGAGAGGGCCTGTAGACATTCATGCCCTAGTTGGTATATATTAGTGCTCCTATCAGACGCTGAGCAATCTGAAATGGAACCTTGGTAACAATAATGGAACTCTCCAGTGCCGTCTTATGCCCGTTCATAACATTGGCTTCCGTCTCCTTAGAAGCGTGACGCGTGGTGTAAATATTGTCATAGGATCGGGGGCACCGTATCCGCGGGAGTGAGGCCGTCCCGCGGGATCAGACGCTGTTCCACCTCAATCGAGCAACGGTTTTTACAGATCGGTTTTTCGATCAGGGAAACCCCCCTGCATCGAAACGTCCTCCGAGTCGTTTATATCCGAGCCCAGAGGTCTCAAGAGAACACGCTGTCGAGTGCGGAGCCGTTGAAGCCGAAGAGAAGGTCGTCGAAGGAAGCGGCACCGCCATCCCCGTCTGGCACCCCCGGAAACCAAGTCTGTTGGCCCATCAAGCTGGAAGAATCAAAGTGCGCGGGCTGCGGCCCCGGTCCTGTCGGCAACGGCTGATTATGGAGCTCTGCCTGTCCCATGTCCATTGCGACTGCGTTGCTGTCTTGCCCTCGCACAAAGCTCTGGATGATACCGTCGATATCTGACCAGCCCATAGGGGGCGACGTGTTTTCTAGCACAATCTGTGGAGGATGTAACTCGTTGGCTCTTGGTAGGCTTTCGTGGTTTACGGTCTCTCTTCGAGCTTCAGGCACGCCAGAGCCAGTTTCGTCCATATTGGGATACGCATTGCTTCTGTTTCTCTCGCCGGCGTCAACGCAGGAGAGACTCACACCCAGCCGCGTCATCAAGCCTTCCACGATAGTTTTTGCCCTCCTAACTGCCCAGTTCGTCTCTTGGTTTTCACGAAACACGGACAGACAGGTCTCTAGGCGTTCACGCCCAGAGGCTTCTTCGGCATCTATGATCTAGAGTTATTTCAACCCCGTCGAGCCTTTTGTAGGGGTACGGGGGCTTTCCTTTAAATGTTTGCCGGCTCCCCCTCCGCCGACCTCTTGCCCGTCCGTTGCTCCTTGGAATCGACTATTGGGGGGAATTCCTACGAAATCATCGCCTGGAGCATGACTTCGTCCAAACGGGGCTGGAGAATTCCGTTTTACGCCAGTAGCCGCACCGATAATGCAACCACCACTCCATCATAACCACCATGTCTGTGCCAAAAGATGCCGAAACGGAAATATGGGTGTGGTTTTCCTTGGTCATCGCGACAGTGATCACCCGATAGTTCGTCCAATGGACCGTCGTCCCTCGTCGGGTTTGCATCGCTGACTGGCTTGAAAGTGTGTCACAGTATATGGTTCGAAAGCGAACCTTTCTGACGAATATGCCCGGAGAGGATATTCTGATGGCTTTCCTCGTTGTCAGTTTGATGTTCCCTCGTCCGCCATACCTTCTCTTGGTGCCTCTAGCGCCACCGTTCAAGAGCACCTCGAACATACTCCCGCCATGAACGAGTCCTGATGCCAAGCTTATAGCTCATATACACCACTTCGCTAGTGGCTCTGTACCTGTACTTTGAGACTTCATCGACTATTGATTACGGCAATATCACTCCTGAAGTCAACACCGTCGACGGCCGACGGCTCGGTGTACTGAACATCCTTGGCGAAACAGCTATGCAGACGACTTTGTGGGGCAACAAAGTCTGTATTTTGCTACTGTATAACCGCTTAACGTAGGTGCCGCGTCAGGTTACTCCGGAGTCGCTCTTCCCGCCAACTGGATCGAGCGGATGTTGCTGACATTAAGCGCATGAATCAACAGCCTCTTGGGTCATGATCATAAACTTCCAGTCATGCTTTCGGTGTTCGTCGGCCTATCATACCTTGCAGTCATTGTCACTCTGTATGGAGGGTGGTGCCGACCATTCTCCGGCTATCTAGTCCTTCTGCCCGAGAACGGTACGTATGTATCTGCAAAGGTGGAAACAAGGACAGGCGGAACACACTCTGGTGTTCAAAGCGCGAACATGACATGGAGACTAACGTGACTACCATAGAGCAATGCGTGACATGGCGTAATTACAATATACTGCAGCTCTCTATGAACCTCTCGACAGACCTAGTCCTGCTACTGATCCCAATCACGCTCATCAGCAGGATGAAAATGCAGATTGGAAAGTAGGTGTCTTTTCCGGCAGCGCACATGTCCTGACCATGAGCTCCGAAGCTGACATGTGTCGGGTGTCATAGGAAACTGCTACTGATCGCTCTATTTAGCATGGGCGTATTTGTTGTAAGTAACCCCCCCCCCCCCCCCGAAACCACCTCGACCGCCGAGAGTCCCCAAGCTCACGAGGGCTGCTGCACCCGGCAGATGCTCTCGGCAATCCTGCTGAAAGTGGCCGTCTTCAACAACTTGTTCGACCCCGTGTGGCTCATCTGGTGCATCCGCGAGGTCAGCACGGCAATGCTGGTGGGCAATCTCGTCCTGTGCATGCCCATCCTCAAGACGTGGTGGAGGTTCTCCTCTCGCCGCATCTGCGGCCTGAGGAAAGGCTCCACGGCGTCGGGACACAGCGACACGAAAAGGATCATGCACGATCCGCAGAGCGCCGGTGGTAAGACGACGACGATGACGACGACGACGACGATGTCCGAATCTGGCTATTCTTAGATGGGGTTCCGTCGCCGGAGCACCGCAGAGTCCTACGGGCTACGGCGGTATGTTTGACATGGACCTCGAGGAGCATGGTGGCGCCGGGACTACGAACAAAAGGTTGTCGATAAACCAAGGGGTATGAGGGTGTCCTGGGCAGAGTTGATGGGGGAATAGACGACACTTGACAATGCTGGATATGTGGAATGGGACCTATCCGCTTGGTCGTTGGAAGAGCGGCTATTGAATAACTCGGGAGTCAACATCGGTTCGGGTGGGTCCGAGGTGCACCGGGGAGAGCCGTCCGGTTGCCGTTGCCGACAGATCCGACACTTTGGATTGCGGCCATCTATCAAAGTTGCCTATCTTCATCGGGCAATGTACAGCTGTTATTCGGAAAGAAACCATCCATCTCCAACACGCTTTAGAACTTGAACTCGCACCAAGAGTCACCGCCCGTAGCGCCTACCTCCTTGCAGTGATCACGCATTGCGCAGTTGTCGGGGACGCCTCTCCGGTTGTCGTCGAATACTCCCTGTGAGCACCATGCCGTGTTGACCATGTCAATCGTGGTAGTAATGGCCGTGGCCCTGGTACCCTCATTACCAACTGCGCGATAGTAGTTGGTGCACGCAGCCGTTGTGATGGTGTTGTTGATGGATCCGTCTGCCATTGTGCAGCGGCAGTAGCCGTATTGCGCGCAAGCCTCAGCGCCGGCGGCTAGGGTGATTATGAGGGCTTTTACGATTGACGTCTTCATTTTGGAAAGAGTGTTTTTGTGTAGAGAGCGACAGAGTGTGAAAGGGGAGAGAGAGAGAGAGAGAGAGACAGTGTGTGCGTCTAAGACAGCACGACTTTAGCGAGTGTTGTCTGATAGAGGGATGAGACGTGGCCCAACTAATCATGAAGATTGCTAGGTTTTATATATTGTCATAAACTCCAGTTGTCATACATACCTTTTCTCTTTTGATCCGTGCTTTCTCATATTTGACTTTCAAACACACATCTAGCTTTGCAGCCCGCAAGGATATGGCGCATGAATCGTTGTCACTGAGAAAATATTGATAGATGCTACGTGGGGGCCGACCTCGTCCAATTATTCGCGTCGTTAGACCCGTATACCTTGACACCGACTTTGCATCGTCTTTTTCAAGGGATCAGACAAGCTGACAATGGTCCCCCCCCCCCTGTCAACCTGAGAGTACCATGCATGAGTGGTCTATATAGAGTTAATTAGATAGTAGATATTAGTATAGCTAATAGATAAAAGAGTAGATAAAGGTATAAAAAAAAAGGGGGGAAATAAAAGTAAAAAAGAGAAATAAAGGCAAAAGGGATGGTCTTAGCCTATCCTAACCTAGAGTGTAG
>MU846234.1:0-59175 GCA_030867225.1 Colletotrichum caudatum
TAATAGAACAACCACCAGTTACCCCTACTATTCGTCAAATGCCACCCGATACGTACGGTTAACCGTATCACCAATCCCTTGGTGAAACCAACAGAGTAATTAGCAAACCATTTAATGTGGATGGGCTGTCTACAATACAATTGCTGCCTTTTTATAGGTGGATCGAACCGCCAATGCTTTCAAAGACACCAGCGTAGCTCTCGTACACCTCACACCATGAGGAGCGTCGGCTTTCTCTTAGCGGCCGCGGCGGCTGTCCGTGCCGCGTGCACGTGGAAGAACGTACACCGGTGGGGGCGGCGGCTTCGTCCCGTTCCTTGTGTTTAACCCGACGGACAGTGGCGTCGCATACGCCTGTGCCGACATTGGAGGTTTTTACAGTTTGAAAGCTGACGACTCTTGGACTCCCGTGACCGGCGCCAACGGCTTCGTGGACTACATCAACTGGAACAAATGGCATGGACGCCCTGGCCCTTGACCCCAGACACGTCCGAAGTTTACATAGCAACAAGACGTGAATCTCCTTTCATGATCGGTAAACTTCGATGCGGATTCGGTACCCGGGTGGCAACAAAGATGGCCAAGTCGACCACATGATAGTGGTAAGGAAACGCGGCCATCTTTTTGTCGCCAGAGTGCTCGGGTCTCTCCTCCCCTTCGTTGATCGGGTAGGGCAGGGTCCCCAAAAACGGTAGTAGTTTGCACACAGCTCCGACGCGAGCAGGACTTGGCAAGTCACCACGCTTCCCTCCAAAGTTAGCGGTAATATGCCTGGCCAGGAAGCCAGAGGCCGCCTTGCTGGCCATTTCAAAAGCACTAAGATCATCTTCATCGGGGCCCAAAGCGGTAACGGCCTGTGTAAGAGCACAGACATGGGTAAGCATGATTCTAGCCATCACGCGATTCCTTACTGAGTCTCATTCGCTACTAGACGCTAATTCTCCAAGGTCTCTTCTTCTTAGGCCGTCGGTGTATCCTGTGCAGAGTCCGAGAGTGACGCCTCCAACGGCAACGTTCAGGTGAGTTGACGAAGCTCATGATCCCTTTCCACAGTGCCAGCCTTGACCGAGTTATCATAAAGTTTGACTATCGTGGCTCTCGACAGTGTCTCCGATGCAGCCAGCGACGTTAGATCGAAAATATTCGTGGGAACGGCTGGGGACACCACCGCACCGATCTACGTCAGCACCGTTGCCCATGCGACCTGAGGCTCTGTTACCAACCAGCGTACCAAATTCTATCTCACAAGGCCACTCAAGCCCCGGGAGAATGTCGCCTACTCCATCTATGTACACGGAGAGAACAGGCTCTATGATGGCACTTTTGGCAACGTTTAAAAGTAAAAGCGCATCTCAGCAAATGGATAAATATCACCTCCCCTGTCTGATATCGACCCACACACAAAAGATAATTTAATCGCATCCTCAACCGACAGCTATGAGCTGCTAATATCACTGCATAAGCCAATATTATGCTTGGCCTGCACGTCATCCCACATCTAGAATAGACAGTTGTTAGCCACTTATAGGCTAGTTCGCATGCACGCCTGCATTGCACACCCACTGTACGGGAAAATACTACATGGTGTACCGTATTTGTTGACTACTAACCAAAGCAGGAGTACGGAGCGGATACCCCGCCAGCCCGGATACAACCCATCGCAAATAGCATAGATGCCGTGGAACAACACCACTTTCAGATGCTGTTACATGCTGCGCATTCTTCCAGTGAGTGGATAATACGACGTTCTAGCAGCCGATGACACGCATACGTACGGAAGTGACATATGTAGGAGGCCAAGACAATCTTGCGTACCGCGCCCGGCTGTCAGCAACATGCATGACCCCTCAGGCAAGAATTGCTAAGTATTGTTTCTTAAAGTAATATTCGCCTCTTCTCAATGTAAACTCAAGGTCTTTTCAGAGATATGTTTAGCGGCAAGAAGGCCAAGCGTATTCATGCCAATTTACCATCCACTCTGTGATGCCTCATCCCAAACTCAACATGTTGGGTCGCATTGCCGTTTTCGTTGGAATCTTGTCTTCGGCCGCTTCGAAGGCCACCCCGCCCGGCAATTACACGACCATACTCGAGAGGGATGTGGTGATACTTGGCGGCGGGGCATCGGGTGCTCACGCTGCTGTCAGGCTCCGTGAGGATTTCAACAAGTCGATCGTCGTCGTAGAGAAGCAGAACCGTCTCGTAAGGCATCGCGTCACTAATGGCCACCGGGCACAGGCTCATCCTCTCACAGGGCGGCCATGTCGCCACATTTACTGACGCCGAGACCGGGAACCCATATGACTTCGGGGTCAACTCCTACACCGATTATACCGGGGCTCGCGAATTTTTTGCCCGGTTTGATATACCGGTTGCGGCCCCTCAACGACAGGCGCTGACCACCACTTACGCCGATTTCAGCACGGGAAAGGTCACGAATTACTCACTGCCCCTGCCGGCCGACGCCACCGCAGCGCTCAGGGTCTACCTTGAGCTCTGCGAGAAGTACGAACCTTTGATTATCCCGTCGTATGAGAGATTCCCAGCCTCCGTCGATGGAATCCCCGAGGACTTGACGATGAAGTTCCACGACTTTGTCGAGAAGTACAGCATCCAGGCGGCGGTTCCCCGGATATACCAAGTCGCTGGGCTTGGCATGGGAAACTTCTCGGACCTGCCAACTTTATACGTCATGCAGGGCTTCGGCGCACCTGTCACGCGGTCTTTCCTGGGTATTGTCTCGTCCTTTGTGCCTGTATCCAGGCGAAACCAGGATCTCTATGATGCCATCGGTAACCTCTTGGGCAGTGACGTCCTGTACTCCACGGCTGATATTCGGACTTCTCGTACCGATGAAGGCGTTGAGGTCCTCGTACGCGGGGCCAGCGGGAAAGAGTCTCTTATTCGGGCGAAAAAACTCCTGATATCCTTCGAACCCACGATTGCCAACCTGAAAGGCGTTGATATCGGCAAAGACGAGGCCGAGGTTTTCTCGAAATGGGACTGGTCCACCGTCTACGTCGGCGTCATCTCTCACCCGTCACTGCCCAAAGGGTACTCACTTACAAACAATGTACCGAAAAACTGGCTTTCATTCCCAAGGACTCCCTTCGTCGGCCGCTTCGACTACTTGGGTGACGACAATTTCCGCGTCATTGTAACAGGGCCTTCTGATTTCAACACACCCAAGGCTCAGTTGCTGATCCAGCAATCCCTCGTATCGCTTGCTGCCGCCGGGACGATCCCCAGCTTGGGTACGGAAAAGGTTCAGATCAAAGCGTGGTCGGACCACGGCCCCTTGCATCTCCACGTCTCTTCCTCGAACCTGAAGGCCGGACATATCACCGAGCAGTATGCACTACAAGGTCGCAAAAGCACTTATTATACGGGGGCTGCCTGGTCAGTACAGTTTACGACTATCTTGTGGGAGTACAACAATCAATACGTTCTTCCCAAATTGCTTGCGGACATTTGAATCAAAGAGATTTTGCTGTTGTTGTTGTTGTTGTTGTTGTTGTCTACTCAACGCCAGCGTATTCCTCTATATGAGGACCAAACGCAACTAGAATCATTGTCAGAGACAGAGGATTTACGAGCGAGGAGCGAACGCGGTAATTCCTTGCTGTTAGGTTCCTGGTAACAATCATACAAAAGCTATCTTCTCCATCATCGCTTGCGCTGCTCGCGATAGTCTTGTGTGCTGTCGCTATTCCTCTCGTATTTACTTCATCCTCTTCATCCCATTCTTCACGCTATCAGAGCCTTCATTCCACCCCTCATTAATCCTTCAGAAATACGATTACATCGATAGTCTCCATAGTCATTGAATAGCTATGTGATGTCAGTGCAATCACAACGTAGCTACATCGGGAGAGACGACGCATGTGTGACGAAGAAAGGGCCCAGGACATAACTCCGAAGGAGAAATCCGAGTATGAGAACAGAAGCAGCATAAAAATGTGAGCAAGTTCCGTGCCATGAAACACCTCTTAAGGAGACTCCGAAGGAGATACATTTCTATGACACGCACTAAAGTGACTGACAGTTCATTCTATCAACGTTATTGCGTTCTGCGCATAACCCTTTCAAAGGCACAAACGTCACTTTTTTTTTCAAACGCATAAAAGCAAGTACAATAAGGTCTTGACCTGGGTGTTCTTGTGGAGGGTTATGCGCAGAACGCAGTATTCACATGGTATTGGTTTGAAAAAGAGGCTAAATGGGGACCATATTCTGTATCGGCACATACCGGAAACATCTTCAAAGCCCATGGGTTTTAAGATGACGACTACCTACTTTGCATTCATTTAGGATGTCGTAAGCCACGAGAAGAATGGGTTCAGCGCCCTTTCGGCAGTGTCCGAGAACGTTATAGCGAAAAGCATCGCGGTTCCTTCGCGACTCTATTATGCCAAGACTGACAAGGAGCCCCTGGCCGGCCTGCGTTTCAGAGTTAAATACATTTTCCACGTGAAAAGCAACATCATAAGTAACTACGGAAGACATGACACAAGTGAGATGTCAGTGGAAGAAAAGTGTGACAACACTTGCGATTATACGACAAATAGGGTCACGATACTCTCTCACTACAATTCAAACGATAGAGCTATCTACTTAGGCTTTATATCTAAAACTCCCCCGACTAAGCTTCTGTTGTTCGTGTATGGCAGACTGATGCACTGTTTCCTCCGCGTCCAACCTTTTGTTGTGCATGGTGGTGTATAGCCACGTGCCTGAGAGAATTGCAAATGCAATGATGACCAGAATCATACTGATAGTCATCCCACGTTCATAAAAGGGGCCCTCGCTGGTCCTGAAGATCCAAGCTGAAATATAGCTGGAAATGTTGCCTACTCCGATCACGAAACCACTCCCGATCGCTCGTTGAAATGGTGTACGCAAGTTCTGCATGGCGAGGGTCCAGATCATGGGAAGGGTGATGTAGGTGCCGAGAGCGATGAAGTAGAGTGCCATCATGGTAACATTCGAGTTTTCATGATTGTCTTTGCGTAAGACGGCGTAGCCGATAATTGTGAAGACAAACCCTACAAGGCCAAAGGCAGAGCGGTGGTTGACACGGTCAGCGGCATAGGCCGCCGACAGACAGGCCACTGCGGCCACCACGAATATAGGAACGACCTGGGCCTGTATTCCAGGAGCATCCAGGTCTGGACGGAACGACTGAACAAAAGATGGCGAAAATATGGATACCGAATAGGCCGTTGTAGTGGTGAAACAGTAAAGAGCTGTCCAGCAGTAATTCAACGGGTTCGTAAAAAACAGCTTGCACTCCGCCACTGCACCAATACTGGTCGTGCGACTTTCCACGGAACTCTTGATAATGCTCTTCTCTTCTTCTGTGAGGAATTTGGCCTTGTCAGGGGGGCCGACATTCGCCACTGAGCATAGACAGGCAGCGACAACCGTTACGATGCCTTCGATGATGAATATCCTGATTGAATCCATTAGAACATAAGAAGGCGCAGGTCGTCCCACTATCAGTGAACGTACCATCTCCAACCGCTTAAATTGTCGGCCGTCTTGATGTTTGCAATGGCATATGCCAGGAAGTTTCCGGCGATGCTTGAGCAGATATTGGCCACGGTGATGAGACCAAGCCTCCACTGAAGATGAGTCGGAGGGTAGTAGAGGGAACAGAGGAAGACACAACCGGGTATCAAACCTGCGTCAAAAACTCCAACAAGAAAACGCGTGGCAAGTATCTGATCAAATGTTTCCACAAAGCCTTGGCCGA
Source organism: Colletotrichum caudatum (assembly GCA_030867225.1). Classification (NCBI taxonomy): domain Eukaryota; kingdom Fungi; phylum Ascomycota; class Sordariomycetes; order Glomerellales; family Glomerellaceae; genus Colletotrichum; species Colletotrichum caudatum. The sequence goes on from MU846234.1 coordinate 5,756, forward strand.
TCGTTATGACACCTGTTTTTGTGTAAGAGTGGGTAGAAACCAAAGACACGACAATTTGAATACATACCGAGCATAACGTCCAAGAAGCACATGTACCACATATAAGAAAAGTTGAATTTTCGATCCAGAAACCGCATCAGGAGATTACTGGGCACCTCGAATAAAATCAACGGGACCGCGGGCATGGTCAGCACAATGAAAACCTTCATCGCGTCAAGCTTGAGATCTTGGGGCAGGTGGCGAATGAGAGCCGCCCCAATGTTCGTTCTTCCCATGAGCGAAAGGAAGTTGAGAAAGAACATCGCAACCATTATCTTCAGGTCCAGCTTGTACAAAAGCTTCTTGTCGAATCCATTTCCGCTAATCGAACACCCAGAAGACTCGGTCTGGACGAGGCCGTTGTTCGAGCCGTTGTTCGAGTCGTTCGACTTCTCGGCCACGCTCGCCACCTTGGTGTCCTTGTCGAATATTCTTGACATTTCTGAGTATCTCTCCGTTTGTTGCTGCCGACGCTCTAAAGGATCTGACACTGTCGGCCTGTGGCTGTAGTTGACGCTTAATATAACAGGCGACTCGGCTGACAGGGCGAGCCGGGAATCCTATCAAGATTATGACAGAACGCTACAACAGCCAAGTGTAGCGACCCTTGACAGATAGTAATCTTCAATTTTAACATCAAAATGATCGATCGGTCCGCGAATGGGAAGTTTCGCCGGAGATAATATGACTTTGTGCCCCCACCTCCCTTCTTTCAACGTCTTTTTTTAGGTTCCGTATTCGATGGAATCCGCTTGTGATCGAAACTTCATTCTGAATCCCTGAGTGGCGCAGGAGACTGGGCGCTGAACGTCAGACGTTTTGAAGTTCAGACGAACTTTGAGTTTGGGCCCCCAGACGTTCATTCATGCCGGAAGCTTCCGCTAGTGATGAAGATAACGAGAGGATTGCTCAATGACATATGACATATGAATCGTTACACTATACCTGCTCCTCGCACCGCCTGGTCTGGCAGTTGCAAAGAAATCCCATGTCGAAAAACATCCAAGACTGGATTTCAAAGATGACAAAGCTAAATTGAGTACAAGACTGGGCTGGATCGGGCAACTGAGACTCTGCTTGTGATATCATCCGATGGTCGGGATTGGCCTCGGCGCTCACTCCCTAAGAAGATCAAGAAGACTCAGGTACTCTGACACAGTCCCGACACAATAACGACAGCGAACTGAATTGGGTTCTCGACACTCACAGGTTCATACAGTCACTTGGGTACAGCTTCCAAGTTTTGTCAAGACTGTTGATTTTCCGTGGCTGTTCTCTCAGGGAAGGCGAGCAAGGGGTTGTTCCAGCGGAAGAAGACGCACGACTCGATCAAGCCGATTGTTGACGTAGTTGCACACAAATACTACAACGCCAAGCCTGCCGAAACCTCATAGGTGACTAGTTTAAATGCCCGTTTAACGATCATTGCACGTTTCCACCACAAACGGACGTCGTTTTGATACACATCAAACACCCAGTCCGCAGCGTTAACTGCATCAAATAGGAGATTCACAGATACGAGGAACTTGGGATAACCTATCTATCGAGCTAGTCATTGGGCGGGACGAAGTCCACTCGTTAACCTTGCCACCTTGCCAGCGTGCTAATTCTCACCAGCGCGTTGCCAAGCTGCATCACAAGCGAGAACGAAAAGGCTATCTCATACGGTGTATTATTGCAGATTTAATTGGTACACATCATTAGACTCCTTACGAGGGAGAGCCCGTACGGCTGGTTATGCTACAAGTATCGCCACATGCGGCTTATTACATGTAGCGATGCTGCAAAATCACAGGTGTCATTCTATCACGATACCTGATCGAGAAACCCGACTTGACCAATTTCGTATTATTGATCAAAGCAGAGAGCTTCTTAAGCCTCCTGTTGTGTTCGAGGGCCAGCGCTCCCCAATCCGACATTGGCAGACGTCACATAGGAAACGGCATGGTTAGTTGCGGGTCAGTGACAAACACCTTATTCTCACGCGACACCTGCCGGTTGGAATGATGGAGCCCGAGCGTGCAGGCCGATGTTTATATACAAGATATGTTGTATTGGCAACAAAGGAGTTCCCGGGCTAGCGTAAGGCTACTATTTCACATGTTGATAGAGTCCAGGCTCGAACCTTTGCAAGATAGTCAAATGCGTTTTCAACATTTTGGAAAAGTAGTAGCGATCCTAGAAAAAAGCTCTGGGGGTAGTTTGATGACAGCGTCGCCTCCAAAGACTCCATACTCTGACTCGTAAACCGAACTCTCCATCTGCAGGCGTGATACGCCATCACACAAGAGCATGCTGGTTAGCAGGAAAACTGCTGGGGGCCGGGAATGACGTAGTTTGTGACAGGAGGGTAGTAGATGCTCAGAGTGATGCCTGGATCAGATCCCTAAAAGCAGAGTAAGCATATACTACACGGCGCCGTAGTCAAGTCTGCAGAGACACACCTTGTAAGCGCCGGGAAGGCTGACAGTCGACGGTGTTTTGGCAGCAGTTCCGCCGACGACGTTGATCTGGGCACATTCCATGTACAGCTGTGCTCCAGGGTATGAGCTGGCGCTGTGCAGAGCGATCATCTCGGCCCTGAGGAGGTATTGGCCGTTCGCGATGCACTTGGGGATGGTGATGTTGTGTTTTCCCCCGTTGTTGATAACCTTCTCGGTGCCCCAGACGCCGTTGCTGAAGCCGTCTTGCTGCACCTTGAACCAACCGTTCCCAATGCCTGTGTCGGTCTTCGCGTCGCTGACTTTCTTGAGGTAGGCGATGGTCGGACCCTTGTGGCTGGCTTCCATGACATCGTCTGGGCCACTAGTCAAGGTATGGCGCCAGATCGCAGTGACTGTAGAGCCGGCGGTCACGGTGATTACTTTGTCCGTGGGAATTGTTGGGTTTGGCGGGCCATTGCATGCGATATACTGAGACGTGACGTCGGTTTGAGGGCCGTCATACTCGGGAGTCCGAACACCTTGAGAAACGCCGCTGTTGACGCCATCCGCCTCAAGAGATACAAATATAGTGTGGGCTTGGCAGAAGCCAGCGGCCGCAAGGAGGTTAAGAAGTCTCATGTTGATTAAAGCTATCAAATCGTGGCTTGTAAATCAGGTTCGAAACAAACATAGACCGAGCATGTCAACATACCTTTATATACTTCACCACTCGACGTGCAAGCCATGGAGTTCATGCATGTGCAGCCAAAGCCTGCTACTCTCGACTTCCAGCTCGCCCGAGTTCTCAGCTGAATTGGATGCATGGCTACGGCGCAACAAATTCCGTACCACTAAGAACGGAAGGCATCTACCTATGGAAGTAACCCGATTACGGGTTTGGCTGTGTCGGAAGGGAGTTCAAGACGATACTGTTGGCTTGGCGGGGCTGTTCCATCCGTCTTTTAGATTGCGTCTGCATATTCCCGCGAATCGCTTGGCAACGCCGCCACATGAACTCCTGACTGGCCTTGATAACGTACATGATTCAACGTCCAATGGAATCCGCGTCATCTTCACCAGCAATCAAAAAGCCGTCATGGCTGGCTGTCCGGCTGTCCGGCACCGGCTTGTGTCAAATTCAAATTGGCATTGAGCTGGCTTGAGTGAAGAGTCAGGAGAACGTATACTTGAGCGCGTAGGAAAGAATATCGGCATACCTGGTTAAAATACATGCCTAGTCGCTCAGAGAAGGATGGGTGACTATGGTACAATAGATGCCAATTCCAGCTACGCATGGTGTCGATATAGCTCATCCCTGATTCGATAAAAGAGGCTCGAAGTGGAACGCTTCTCTGTGTGAACCTCAACCATGGAGAAATTGTTGTGACAGACAAGGAGCTGGCCACGTAAATCAAGACGCGAGTGACGTTGTCTTCAACAACGGTCGTGCTGATAAATTGATTTACTAAAATCTCTAGTCGTGTAAAGCCGCGTCGTTGTAATTGTATCCGGCCCTTCACCGCCGTCCTATGGGCCCATTGGCGACGCGGTCTATCGCAACACCTACGATGGCACCAACAACCTTTTCCGCTCTGCTTTGCGGTTTTGAATTGTGCTTGGTGGTAATGGCATCGACAGCCCCGGCTGCCGCTGCTGCAGTCAGCACCCGAGCGGCTCTGTTCGTGTCGTGTCTTGCCAGGAAAGCTTCGAGAATGCCTGCGCCGGCAGCCGTGACAGCCGGTTGACTCCAATCTGTACACGAAATCGAGTGCCTCCTTTTGCTACTCTTCCCATGGCTGTCGTGGTGACTTTGGATGTGATGACTCTGGCTGTGATGGCGCCCGATATCGTCCACGTAGCTGTCCGATCTTTGCCGGTAACGTGGCCGTCTTTCTTCGTAGATGTATTCTTGTCCTGGGCGGAGGCGGTGTCTCTCAGTGTCGTATATCTCTGCTTGACTTCTCCGGTCTCGTTCCTCGCGGTTCCTGTGAGAGAGCCTTACAGCCCCTGCGTCTCGTATCGGGAATTCCGGTGCATATCGGCTGTAATTGGAGTTGCATGAGGAGCAGCGGCGTTGACGGGCCGGGTATTCATCACTTAAATCATGGTCATAGTGAGACATTGTGCGTGCTTGACTGATGAGGATATTTTACTTCGGGTCGATTATAGGTTGAAAGCGGTACAGATTCAGAAGCGATGGCGACTGGCTTGAGTCTTATATACAGCAGCTAGGGGAATACCGAGTACTGTCTTTTCGTGTTCGCTTTGGACCTTCATGGCCACATGCCAGCAATATGGATGCCGATGAATACGCAATGGCAACGTGATTGATTTTTCATCTTCCTACTCCCCTGCCACATCGCCTTGGGTTTCAAAATGATGCCTTGACCTTGTAGAGTCTATTTTGGAGGCGTGAACTATGTAAGAACTTCCTCATACAAGTTCGATTTAATTAATAAGTCTCGTAGCTGTAACAAGCAAAGAACTTCCGTGAAGCCTTACACAAGTCTAGATAAAAGAAGGCTCGTAAGGACGTGCACGATCATGGAGAATGCAACATGGCCCTGGGAGGTCCGCTGCACGTATGACGTGAACGTGATTATATGATGCTGAGGAAGTGAACACGAACCCGCACAACTACTCTGGCCGGCCCATTCGGACACCGGCGCGATGAAGTCGATCAGCCTCGTACATACGTAAATAGAGTTTCGGCAGCTCCATTCTCCAAGAGCAACATATTGAATCTGGCTATTTGGTTGATACGGTACAATTGCGGCTTACTTTCATATGATAGGTAATATGGCATGGTTCAAAGGGCTGCAGATGGGATAATAACCTAACTCGTAGCTATACTATTTCAGATGCCTCACGTGTTTTGACGTCACTTGAGGGTCACAACCCTTGAACAAACATTCAACACGTCTCAAGTTGCGTAGTGATATTTTAATTCATAAAGCATAAAGATGGATCAATGTCTCTATTCCGTCATAAAGTGGTTGAATCTACTACACCAGGACATATTACTTCATACATGCATCTGTACTCCTACATCTCTCACCGGCAGCCCCGCATAATAGGGTCCATATCTTCAACGGTCCCGCTTTTGGTGGCGAGGAAATCGGTGATAACCTGCGACGGGGGTCCTACGGCAGCCGAAGGGTTACTACGAGTTGGCGCCAACGACATTGTCTCCCGAAACTGTCGCGCCAGCTCCTCGGATTCGAGAATGGTAAGACACTCCTCGAGACGAGCGACGTCTTGCTGGTCAGTGTCGCGGATGTGAGCTGTCATGCCTGTCCAAAACGTCTTCATCCCGAGTTCGAAGCGCGGGTCGGTGACGGGGATAGCCCTTAGAAAGCAAATCTTCTCCTTCAGCTACTTCAAAGTTAGATCAGATATCCTGAAATATTGCAAGGAAAGACTGACGCTCTCCCTGTCGGTGTGGTTCTTGGTGCTCCGTGAATCTCCGTCCGCCAGTCGGTCCTTCATGACGGGCAGCAGCACCTGTTCCTCACTTATGCAATGGCGAGCGAGCTCAAGGGCGAGCTCGTCTTTCCAGCGGTTCTTATCATCGGGGGTTGTGGATGTGAGGATATATCGGTAGGCTTGTTCGATCTTTCGGTGATCATCTTTAATAGCGTCGCAAAGCCTCGGCATTGTGCCTAGTGATGTTCTGTTGGCGAGTAGTTAAAGATGGATTCTGCGGTGAACTTCGTCGAGGGAGTCTATGAATTCAAAGCAGCCCCTCCTCTAATGACTTGACGTTTTCTGGGAATTTTGAAGTCGGGGTCAGGGGAAAGTGGATGAAGCTTGAGGAAGCGGTCTAGAACCGATATGCGGCCGGTAGTTCCCGAACAATAAATACTACAACCGCGCATGACGTTGGGCTGGATCCTGTTGTGTTGAGTATCGATCATGATAATTATACTGTGTTTTCCCGACGTCGTTGGATTATCACTATGTACCTGTGCGACCTTACTGCGGAAGAGGGATCGACTTGTACCTGTACCTCAGTTGGGCTGAATGGTCCCTGTGGCGGCTAGCTATGGCTGATCCCAACGTGATATCTGACGGCACATCATATTGAGAAGCGGCCCCTCAGGCGTGAAAGGGAGAATACAGCTAGGCATGCAGTCAGACTGTTTAGCAGCTTTTCGAGGCTTGCAGGCTGCAGCATCCCGAGAAGTAAAGGGGATCAGTGGGGTCCGTTTGGGCCCCGAGCTCCCGGAACACATTGAGGAGACATGGAGACACTCGGTATCATGGAGTGAATGTTTCATTGGGGATGCTCGGCAGTGACCGACATTCACAGTTACCCAATTTGGGATGGTTGGCCGTGCATCCTGTGTCTTGGTCGCTGTGTGGTTTGACAATCAAAGGGTGCCGGGGTCTCAGGCCCCAGCCCTGGTTATTCGGCCGCCACACGCTCATCATCGCGTCACCCCTTTCTTCTGTTCAGGAAACTTGCCCGGCTTTTCTGCCTCGCGCATTGGGCCTTGAGTGTGTGTTACGTGAGTCTGAGCTCAATGTTGATAAGTGATTGCAGGGGCATGCTGATCAGAGCAATCAAAGCTCTCGGCAGTGACTCTCCTTCCTACACGTGCAGGGTACATCGTCCGCGTCTCAAAACCTCCGGTAAAGATAGATTCCCACGTCATCTGGAAAAGAGAAGAAAAAAAATGACTGGACGGCGAGTGGCGCGACGAACCTTGGTGTTTCCGGGCTGTTCTGTCACGGTGGGCAAAGTTATCAACCGCTTACGCAGGTCCACTCCGACCACCAGGTCTCACATCACCAGACTCAACGGACTGATTATCACCAGTAAATGAGTGTGCCAAGATACAATCTATCCAGGCGTTCCCTCGTGAAGTTCAAGGTGTCAGGTACATAATAATAATGATACAGTTATGCCTATTACTAAACACAATAAGTAAAAGAGTGTACTTGGCTTGCGCAACGGCTTGAAGTCAAGAAGAAATGTCTGGAGGACGTCATTCCCGTTAGGCTTCTGGCGGGCAAACACCATCCCCAGAAACAGGTAGAAGACATCGGTCAATGCATGTACGATCCTCAGCGGCCATCATTCCGCCGCTCCGCGCGTCAGCTTACCTCGACCCTTGTTCCGTTCCGTTCCACGGGTCAGATGTTCGCCACTTGTCATACTGTCGCTCGCCCAATGCATACCGCCGAGGTCTTGGACGTGCGGTACGGATATACACCAGGAGACTTGTAGGTGCATGTCGTTATCTCCCCCGTTGCTTTCTGGACCGTGTTCTGGCAAAACGCACATGCATTGATCATATTCTTCCTCGAGCCAAGAACCTATCCGGGATGTCGACGTGTTTGCATCGAAGATACTCTGCCACGTTTTTGCCGAGAAAGTCGTATGACGAGCTGGCGGTGACCCCGCGGTCCAGGTGGTCTTTTAGGAGGAAATGCACCGCTATCTCTGCTTTAACATTGAGTTCATCAAAGGGTCGGATCCCGGCTACTACTCACCAAAAAGCCGTGGAAGCTCAAACCGGAATATGGGCTTCCCCTTGTCGTCTTCTCCCAGAAGCTCTCTGATCTTACTGACGGTCAAGAGCGACCTCAGCCAGTCCCACTCATCCGCGTTCCGCACGAAGAACCCTACGTTGCTATCCGAACCCTTGTCCCCGGATCTCGCATGCACAACGTACCCAAGCGGCGCTTTTGTCGTCGGCCCAAGGGAAGAAAGAGTAATTGGGCTCCCAGTTTCGTACGTCGGCTGTTCGTACACGAACTCTACGGTGTCCGAAGGAGGGGCAATTTCCACCTGCTGACTCTTCCACGGCAAATGACATGTGTGCTTCGCGGCGCTCTGCGGGATGACGCTGACCCAGTACTCGTAGTACTCCTTTGGGAATGCCTGCCGCGTGTCCAAGTGAAAGGTGGCGCCCGGGTAGGCCTGCATGATGTTGTCCGCGATCGGCTTGAGGAACCTCGACGGTGATAAAGCCTCTTCATCACGAGCCTGGGCAAAGACGCGCAAGTCGACCGTTGCGGCGTCTTGATTGGCCGGGTTCGCCGGGCACGATCCGTTGGTTCTGAACTTCAGACAGGAGAAGGACTTCTCGTCCAGGACATGCCGAAGCTGGCGCTCGAAGAGGGCCGCCTTCTCCTGAATATCCAGCCCGCAGAGGAAGTAGTGTGCTTCTGCTTGGTACCCGCCTTTGGCAGTTATGCCGACCTTGGTTGTTGGCGGCGGCTTGATGTTTCCGACGTTGAAGATCTGCCTGAGATAATGTCAGCAAAGACGGCATAATCAAGGCTATGCCTCGATCTCTTACACTTTGTTCTCTCCTACTTGCGTCATCTCGATATTGTCGAGTATGGCCACAACATCGGAGTTGTAGTAATACGGCCCCTGTATTTCATAGAGTAGTTGGGCCTTACACGTCTCGAGGGTCACCACACCACCCTTCCCAGCTTGCTTTTCAACGCAGAACTCCCCGGTTGTCTCAACTTCGACTATCGGAAAGCCAACATCGACACATGTGCCGGGAAGGCCTTTGAACCCCGAGAAGTTGCCGCCGGTGACGTACGTGGTGCACTCAATCAGGTGCCCGGCGACGAGGGCATGGGCTAGTTGCGAGTAATCGTTGCGGCTCCAGCCGTGGTGATAGGCCGCGCAAGCGATCGTTGGTGATGCGTCGGCTACGCGGCCACACAGAACGATGTGAGCACCTTGCCTGAACGCCTCGACGATTCCCCAACAACCGAGATAGGCTTGGGCACAGACCGGTTCAAACGGCCACTCTTTGATGCTCCCGCCTGTTGCCGGTCAGCATTACTACCCATTCAGCGTTGTCTCGTTGGTAGCAACCTGTTGTCAAGTTCTTGAATCCTTCCCCTGACTTCAGTCCCTTCTGTACAACATCAATGACCTCATCCCCCTCGACCCAAGCAACTTTAAGCTTGAGGCCCTTCTCACCAATCATGCTCATCAGAACGTCGTGCAACTTCCTCGTGTCACTCGCGCCTGCGTTGACAGTAACTCTGATTCGCCTGGCGTCGAGGTATTCCAGTGCTGGCTCAATTGCCTCGAGAAAAGAGGGCTCAAACTCGGATGAGTCGGTCGGATACTCCGCTTTCGCGACGCCACGGAGTGCCATGTTATATTCCGACATCCAGTCGCCAACGATGTACTGGATATCCTCGTCACGGGCAAGCTCGGCCAGCCCATGCCGTCGGTCCACAGCAGAGCCAGACGCGGATGCGATGCGCGCCGTGCCATTTCTGCGCGACGGAGCAAGACGGGCGGGGAGGTTCGCTCGCAGCGGCATAATGAAGATGTTCAACTCTCGTCAGGAAGGTCGGATGCAGATTACCTTGGACGCTATAAAGAGTTGAGTAACTGTTGTACAGCAAATGGCTGCTAGACCAGGTTTTTGAGTTTATATGTTGCTTCAATCCCCGCACCGCACGTTCAACAGTGAAATGCCCATTCAGTGCAACGAACCTCGGCTCGTAATTATGGCTCACAAACCTCCAGACTCTGCCCCGAGCGCATATGTACAGCCCGACAGGTAATTAACATTGGGTTGCAAACACGCCCAGGTTCCCCGCACCGCGGCCAAGGTCAATGTATGACTATAGCACATCTCAAAAGCGATGAAATCCTCCGCAGGTCTTCCCGAAGCATAGCATGTGAGATATGAGCATAATAGTAACTTTAGCGACAGTTACGTACACAATCTTCCAATCTTCCGAACCGCTCAATCGCCGTGTATTTATCTCGTAATTATCTATGAACCTTATCCATGATTTCAGAATTGAATTATTCCTCACTGTTAATGTTCCAAAGCTCTTCAGCGGCCAGGAGGAATATGACATCCTCCAACTGTGTCGCGCCAAGCGAGACTCCTGAGGGTATCCGTTTGTCCAGCTCTGCATTATTAACAGAGGGGAGTGGGCAAAGAGTTATGATGATTCGATGAAACTGCGGGAGCTTTCTAGAAGAAAGAGTTGGTATTTGACCTTCATCTCATTAAATGGAACTACGATTCATTCCTGGGCCGTAGTGAGCTGCAAGACTTGCGGTTTTGCTCAAATGCTATTTTTACGACATTTAGATTTCCACGACCCTCTCCTGACATGACCTTTAGCCCATTGCAGCATCTATCATGGGCTACCTGTTCAATACATTTATGTATTTGTCAGAGACATGTCTGGCATAGCACGAGATGCAGACTCATGTATGAACAGGCGTCTTGTAGAGAAACGAGAGAGACCGGGCTATGAAGAGTCAAAGATTCGTGGTGTGTAATATAATAACGGCTTCACAGTCCGACATTTGCTTATTCATTCGCTCTTATCACTTGGGTAGCTATGCTTGCATTCGTCGAATATTTTCTTCAGTTACGGTGCAACGTAGTAGAGCTGGTGTTTGTCTAGGACTTCCAGCCACATGAAACCTGCCGACTGCCAAAACTGTAACTGTTGCGACGTTGACCATCGCCGAGCTATCGGGTTATCGGGCTCAACCCCAGTGACTCATCACCGCACAATCGGGCCTCCGGCCCTCCGGCGGATCCACCCAACCAGAGGGTGGATATCGGCTGCCCGCGTAACCAGCCGGCCCACGATAGCTCCCCTTTCCTTCCTTTCCTTTACGCAGAATAGAGAACCACCAGTTACCCCCATTATTCGTCAAATGTCACCCGATACGTACGGTTAACCGTATCACCAATCCCTCGGTGAATCCAGCAGTAACCTATCCTTTTCTCAATAGTCTTAAAGTGCTCACCGAGATGCTCGCAATGCACTGGACATGAACACGGGGATGAATGTGCTGCCTCGAAATGTTTCTTTGTATCAGATAGAGTCGATGATCTACTCGAGTCATACAGACGCATGTGTAACTGTAAGAACGATTTGGCGAATGATTCGGTCTTTGCCACGGAGCCCGTTTAAGATATTATCTATTACTGACCCGCAAGGCAGAACGATAGTTTCATCTCAAGGCCAGACGAGTGTCCTACTCAGAGGACAGCGAAAACTGTTCAACGGGCGGTAGCGTCCCACTTCTCGGTACAAGTGAACATGGGTGATTCCAAGCCTCAGGCGTAGGATGTGGCACTTCCCCTTCGCATGTAAGCTTACTAGACAAGGATGGCAAGTCTTCGTGGTTTATACGTAGAGTCGCCCCTGATTCGTCTGCCGAGGTCTATTGTTGGACCGTTTCGTCGGCAATTAATGCAGGCAGCGGACTAGAAGAACCGGCCCGAGGTAGTTGGTTTGAGCCGCAGCGTTTCTTCATCACACTGTCTACGAGCTTCGGAAGGTATAGGGACGAGCTCTGTCAAACTGTTACCCGTCAAGAGCCATCCACAGAACTTCCTCCCTTATCAAACACATCTGTGAATTCCGGCACAGTTTCTGGGGGATGTCCTCCGCAACAGGATTGTTCCAAATTAGTGTTGCAAGAATAGGCGCAATGACCGCGACCGCTGGCCGGCAGAGGCATTGCAATTTGGGAGTTGGCAGAGTGATTTTTGCCGATGCCAGGTCGGTCCAGCTGGGCGATGATGACAAAAGCTCGCGATGTAATCCGGGGTTGCTCTGATGGGCAGAGGTCACGATGGTCCATGGAATGGGCATGGCATGGAGCCACTCCGTCCGAACTGTGCCATCTCATCGTTCCTGCAGAGGATGCTTGGCACTCAGCACATGAATGGAAGTATTCACTCTCACGAAGCGATCCACAAAATGCAATTTGAGAGCTTATTCAGAGGCCAGAAGACGTGTCAGAAATCATAGTTCGACGGCCGACTTCGATAGCAATTGGCTCGATCCGAAGCTTAAAAAATAAAGCTTGTACTTCGGAGCCTCCAACGACCACGGCACAAAGAGCTTAAAAAACAAGGCAAGCTGTACGCTTTCAAATTGTCGTATGTGAGACCTGTTGGTGCACACTGATGGCGGCACAGTCTGAGAAGCACGGCATAAGTATCAAGCCCATAGCCCAACGCAAATAGTCCGGCCATTGCAACGGATAAGCAGAACGCGGCGTGCTGTGCTCCACAGGGGTCCGACGCCAGAGTCCCGGATCTGTTTGTTTTTCGGTCGCTACGTCCGAGTCCCTGGTCCACCATCTGGGCATGAAACGAATGTCGGGTTAGTCTACAAGCATCAGTCGGCGATGTGACCGCGGTAATGACAATCGCGCCATAAGAATATTGTAGACGATGCAATGAATGCCCCAAGTGGATTTCTCTGCGCCGCTTAGGATCACCAGGACCCGTGGCTACGTCAGAACCTCTGGCGGAACCGCCGTGATGTGGGAGGGGAAATTGGGTATCCGAGCCAAACGGTACAGCTTCTCTCGGCGGTTCGGACTCTCCAATGTGCGCACAAAAACTACGGATATGATGATGTGCAATCACGTCGGTCAGTGTGGGTGGATGATGCGGCATACATGCGACCTTGCGATGGCACGCTGTATCCAACGGCGTGCATGGATGACACGGAACATGAGGCCGCGCCCACGGTCCGCTGTCAGGCTCGTGACGTAGCATTGAAAGACTTCATCTGACAAACCAAATATAGGGTAGGGCCCTAATACCACTTCTCTGTGCACTCGCGCGAGAAAGACGCGAGGAAGACCCATTGTGCATGGGAGAGCAATCTACAGAATATCGGTAAGCGGCCAGTACAAGAGTAAAACTTGCAATGCCAGATCGACAGGAACACGTCCTCAACGGTCAAATCGAGTATGGTGTCCTAGGTAACATGGGTCATGCTGGCCAGAACGCCGAGCGCCCCCCCCCCCCCCCCCAACCGCCCACCCCATTCCACCTTTCATTCCACCTCTCATTCTTTGAGCGTTACAAACTGTTTTGACTCGTGAAACATCAAACTTTTCTGGACCCCAACGCCGGAAACGTTCCGGCGTTGCAGGAGAAGCCCGTGCTTGCAAACATCGAGCGATCGTGTCGTGAGAATATCGAACTTGCCTCGTCTCGATGATAACGACAACGTCGAGGGCCATGATGGCGGCATCTCCGTCCGCATGAAATGGAGCGTTACGCTCTGCATATCGCTTACCCCCCCCCCCCCCCCAACTTTGCCTACCTAGTCGAGCTCGTGTCCAAGTCTGGCCGTCTCCCCGCACGCAGAAGCCGGGGAAATGCACCCCGTTGATCCAGTCTCCGCCTTCATCGACCAGGTTATCCGTACAACTCCGCTTTCCTCCTCCTCGGCCAATCGTGCCCCTGAATCCCCTCTCGTGGCGTTTCTTGGCAAGGGTTGCATTCACTCGAGGGTTGACGGGTAGGCCGAGCTGTTCTCCCGTTAACACGGCAATGGCTCCCGATCGAGTGTGGGAGTTGACAAGGAAGTTCTACAGTCAAGAAGCAAAAGCTACCACGTCGTCTAAAGAGGCTTGCTTGCTTGCTGGCTGGCCGGAAGAAGGTTTTGCCCCCCTCCACGATCAATCTCTACTACTACAGGTGCTCATCAGTAATGTTCCAACCCGGTCGATTTCTCCGCATTTGCTAGTGCCCATGCAAGGGTACCCCTGGAGATCCCCTCGGGAAGTGGGGGGAACGCGATGGAAACGGTCTCAGTGTCATGGCTCCTGGATGACACTTCGGGGTCGGGGCGTGCCTCCTCGCCCACCTTGCCGTTACCAACTGCCGTCCCAGCTCGCCGACCTGTACCGCGAAATCCCTCGGTGTGATCGACGAAGGGGTTTTGTGAAGACGCATACTTGCCACGTTCGACCTTGAGCCTTGAGGGTTACACCCGACAATCTACCGAAAAGACCGTTGGGCTTTGCAATGATGGTTGCCGGTCCAGTATAAGAACCCGACCAACTCTCGGCTGTGAAAGAGGTACAGCCGGCTGAAGGGACTCGGGATACCTTTCACCTCATTGTTCCATCCTCCGCCATGAAGTCGCTCAACTTCTCCACGATGCTGCTTGTGCCAGCGGCACAACATGTCATGAGCGCCCTCGTCGACGACTGCGCTGCCATGGCCACCACGCTCCAGTTGCCAAACACAACAGTCTGGTTCTCCACGGCTGTCAGTGCCGGCACCAACATTACCTTTCCGGACAACCATCCTACCTGCGCCCGTCCCGGCCAGGTCGTGGACGTTGACATCTGCCGTATATCGATGCTGACACGCACCGGGCCCACGAGTAACATCTCTCTCGAGGCCTGGCTTCCGTCGAACTGGACGGGGCGTTTCCTGAGCACCGGCAACGGGGGAACCGGCGGTTGCATCCAGTACGAGGACATCAACTACGCCGTGACGCAGGGTTTCGCCGCTGTCGGCGCCAACAACGGACACAACGGCACCATCGGATCGCCGTTCCTCAACAACCCGGGTGTCATTGAGGACTTCGCATGGCGTTCCATGCACACCGGCGTCGTCATCGGGAAGGAGGTGACGAAGGCGTTTTACGGCAGGGAACACACCAAGTCTTACTACCTCGGCTGCTCGACCGGCGGTAGACAGGGCTTCAGGGAGGCGCAGGACTTCCCCGATGACTTTGATGGCATCGTGGCCGGCTCGCCCGCCTTGGCCTTCAACAACCTTACCTCCTGGAGCGGCCACTTCCTTACTGCGACGGGTCGCTCAAACGCGTCAACCTTTTTGTCTGCGGATCTTTGGAATGTCGTTTACAAAGACATCCTGGCGCAGTGCGACGGCCTTGACGGCCAGGTTGATGGTATCATCGAGGACCCGGACCTGTGCCACTACCGTCCGGAGGCCCTCATCTGCGGCACGAACCAGACGACGGGCTGCTTGACCGGAGTGCAGGCCGAGACGGTCCGCAGCGTCTTCGGTGATCTCTACGGAGAGGACGGAGCCTTTGTATATCCCCGTCTCCAGCCTGGCGCCCAGTCCACAGCTTTGTTGCTTAGCGGCCAACCGTTCCCGTACACGCTGTACTGGTTCGCGAACGTCATCTACAATGACACCAACTGGAATCCCGCCACCCTCGGCCCCAAGGACTATGCCGTAGCTGCAAGGCAGGACCCCGGCGGGATCGAGACCTGGAAGGGCGACCTCTCGGCCGTGAGGGACCGCGGCGCCAAGATCCTGCACTACCATGGGCTCCAGGACCCCATCATCAGCAGCGACAACTCCGCGCGCTACTACAACCACGTCTCGAGAACCATGGGTCTCACGTCGGACCAGCTGGACGAGTTCTACCGGTACTTCCGCATCTCCGGCATGAACCACTGCAGCGGCGGCCCCGGCGCGACCTTCATCGGCAACCAGCAGAAGAGCGTCGCCAACTACGACCCCGAAAGCAACGTTCTCTGGGCCATCGTCCGCTGGGTCGAGGAGGGCATCGCCCCGGAGTCGATCCTCGGGACGGCGTACGTCAACGGGACGCAGGGCGGCGCTGTCAAGTTCAAGAGGAAACACTGCAAGTACCCGGCGCGTAATGTCTACAAGGCCGGAGACCCCAACCTTCCCGAGAGCTGGACCTGTGTATCCGACCAGTCTCAGCAAGCCGCCGCCGCCGCCGCCGCCCCTTCGGACAAGAACCTGCGGCAGCTGATCGAGGATTACGAGGCGATCGCATCCAACTAATCGCGGGCTATCGGTCGCAGTACCAACGTCTTGTTTGCCTCTAGTCATGTTATTAGAAACGCTA
The DNA here is from genome assembly GCA_030867225.1 of Colletotrichum caudatum. Lineage (NCBI taxonomy): Eukaryota > Fungi > Ascomycota > Sordariomycetes > Glomerellales > Glomerellaceae > Colletotrichum > Colletotrichum caudatum. Next base: position 21,859 of record MU846234.1, read on the forward strand.
GTTGTGTATATTTTGCCGCACTTCTTGTACATATTTAGAGATGGCGTCACGCAGCACCCAATTGAACAAGAACTTTTGCACCCGATGGCCTGTTGTTCGTTCCCACTCATGCTGCAAGCATCGAAACATCAGCTGCGTGTATCACGTTGAATGGTTGCTTCCTAGAAAGACGGGGTTTCCCTTATTCTCGGCCGACGGATGAGATTCCCGATGACACTTCTGCCCGGTCGGAACGGAAGCCATGCGCCAGCAAGACCATCTGCCGAAGTCAGTGACGTGTGGGAGGTATATCCAGACCCCTCAGAGAGGAGGTTGAGAAACACTACATTGAAAGAAAATTTGTTTAAAAAACGCCCCGAAATACCGCGCGCCTAAAAATGAATGTAGTCTCCAGGGTTTCGACGCCAACTGCGGGGAGAGCTTTCTATGCCTTGATGACGCGTCCCTGGCACTAGGTAGCTTTCAACAGTCCCCATCCCAGAATGCGGCCTTGTCAAGTGACGACCAGTCACCCATGCTCCTGCGGAGGTTTCCCCACGACGCCCAATGCAACGTGAACATACAAACCGTGTGGTTGGCGGATTAACATTAAGCTCGAAGGCGGGGGAGTCCAGGTAGGTATCTCTCCGAAGTGCGGGGAAGGGCTCATCCGCCCACATATCCAACTGAATTCGGCAGCTCTGGCGGACCTAGATATCAGGACATGACTAATGGAAGAGATACAATATCGGCACTTGCTCTGAGGAAGGATCCAACACGCCGAGTGTGAACCAGGCTGTGTGGCTGGGGAACCAAGGCCCGTCTCCCGGAACGGGCGGGCGGCCGGCATCGCCGGCATCAGCTGAAGGCGGACGCCGCGTGCATGATGGATGATGGATGGACGCCACAATGACAGCGCCGTGCCCGGGGGCAATAGGCGGACAGCTCGGAATCCCTCCAACGACGACGCGAGGACATGGGAAAGATGCTACGGGTTGCGCCGCGCCCGGGGGCAATAGGCGGACAGCTCGGAATCCCTCCAACGACGACGCGAGGACATGGGAAAGATGCTACGGGTTGGGCCGCGACCTGTCGGAAAGATGGCCCGATCGACACGATCTGACCCCTGGCATTGGAACGGAGGCTCTTTATCCGCGCCGCCTTTGGGGAGACGTTCAACTCGTGGCACTCGAGTTCGTCAATGGCGACCGGCAAAGCCGCCCTCTGGGGACGACTGTATATAGATGTGATATGCAGCCACAAACAAGCCGACGACATACAAATCACTGTGCCATCAGCCCCTCTCACTCGCGATCGCCAGCAAGATGAAGTCCCTTCTGACCCTCGCCCTGTGTGCCTTCGTCGCCCTCGTGACGCCTGTCTTGGGCGCCGAAGTCGTGCCCCGCGCGACCTTGGCCGAGGTGGAGGACTACGGCCCCAACCCGACGGGCACGGGCATGTGGCTCTACGTGCCGCGGAACCTGGCCGCGAGGCCCGCAGTCGTCGTCGGCCTCCACTGGTGCAGCGGCAGTGCGCAGGCCTACTACCAGGGCACCCACTGGGCGAGCAACGCCGACAAGCACGGCTTCATCGTCGTCTACCCGCAGACGCCGTACCTCCGCAGCAACTGCTGGGACGTGTCGAGCAAGGAGACGCTGACGCGCGGGGGCGGCGGCGTGAGCACCTCGATGGCGAACATGGTGAGCTTCGTGGTCGCGCACTACGGCGCCGACGAGGGCCGGGTCTTCGCGACGGGCACCTCTTCGGGCGCGACGATGACGGTACGTCCGGGATGTTTTTGGCTCTGTTTAACCTTACACACGTCTCTTTTGCGTGGATATCCCGCGGCCCGCCGCTGACGGAGGTTCGAGCAGAACGTCCTCGCGGCGACGTACCCCGACGTCTTCGCGGCCGGCATCGCCTACGCGGGGGTCCCGGCCGGGTGCTTCGCGTCGGCGGACGAGAGCGCCGACTACTGGAACGGCACATGCTCGTCAGGCCAGACCGTCCTGACGCAGCAGCGGTGGGCCGAGGTTGCGGAGGCCATGTACCCGGGATACGCGGGGCCGCGGCCAAAGATGCAAATCTACCACGGGTCGCTGGACACCACGCTCCACGTGCAGAACTACTACGAGACGATCAAGCAGTGGGCGGGCCTGTTCGGCTACCCCGCAACGCCGGTCTCCGAGACGCCCGACTACCCGCGCAGCCCGTACGCGAAGTACGTGTTCGGGGACAAGCTGGAGGTAAGGTCTCGAGGTCCGGGACGTGGCTTGACTGATGGGCCGTTTTGCAGACGTTCCTGGGCAACGGCGTGACGCATTCGATCGACGTCTTCCCCGACGAGGACCTGAAGTGGTTCGGATTCACGGTAGGACGACCCTGGGCGAGGAGCTGTTTTTCCGGTCGGAGCGAGGAAGCCTGACCTTGACGGCAGACACCGGTAAGCCCCTCGTCCTCGGCGACGACAAGCCGCGCATCCACGACGCCGGCAGTCAGCACGACGACGACGACGACGGCGGCGGCGGGAACGACAACGACCTCGGCAGCCGCCGGGCCGGGGATGGCACCGCAGTGGGGCCAGTGCGGCGGTATCGGGTGGGCGGGATCGACGACGGTGAGTTGAGTTGTCATTCCAGCATCATGTGGGTTGAGGGGGGCTACGGACGCTGACCCGTCGAACAGTGCGTGAGCCCGTTCAAGTGCAACAGGGTCAATGATTGTCAGTGAAGACTCGTTCCGCAACCACGCGGGCATGCGCTGACGACGATCAAAGGGTACTCGCAGTGCCAGTAGATGACGATGCGGAGGCGTGGTCGGCAAGGGTCCGGGGGGGGGGGGGCTGGTGCAGAAGGAATCCAACGGCGGACAAAGAGCACGAAATCCGTTTTCAGCCAAGGGGGCCCGACTCGACCTTGACTCTCCCATAACGAAACATTCGATGCGTGAATGGAGGAACATGTCACGAAACGCCGCTCGCGGGGGGTTGCATGTGGGACTGTGACTATGGCGGGAGATGCAGCATACAAAGGAAGGGGGATGCGACAGAGTGCCGCAAGCGGTTCATCGACGGGTAAGGGAGGGACACCCGGCGGACTTTATCCAGGCACGGATATGTCCCGTGGCCCTTTGCCTCCCCCTCCCCCGTGAGACAAGACGCATTCCAGCGGGAAGAAAACAGAGTCGTGTCTCGGCAGCGGAAAACCGCGACCATGTCTTGTTTCTGTCTCATCGGGGATTAACTGGAACTGGAACTGCGGGGGGGATGAACGGGGTGAGGGAAGCTTGTTCGTTCTCTGGCTCTCGAAGACCCTTTGACGGCTCATGCAAAGTTGAGCATTCGACGAAGGATGGATGCTCTCCATCGTCTCGTCTCGTCTCGTGTCCGTCCCTCCTGGTTGGCCGGACAATCAACGTGACGGTGAGTGTCGGCTAGTTGGCGTACACGTCGGAGAGACCCCGATGTATTTTTGTTTGGTTTTTCCCTCCATTCTGAATCGTGCTTTTGGCAGGGATTCCGATTTCTCTGCAAGGCTGGATGGAGTTTTCACTTCAGGGGCTCATCTCCTCCCCTTCCCCCCGGTCCGGTGGCGTCATGCCGCGGCCCCCGCTTCGCGAGAGAATTTTGCTGTGAAGGGCATCGGCCGGCTTTACCGATGGACGGCGAAACTTTTGCAGAGCCTAGAAGAGTCGTGACAACTGGGGAAACTGACGGTTGTTCAGTAGTACATCGTGACTAGCTGGGCCAATCGACGGCAGAGCAGACCAGAGACACTCTACAGAAAAGGGGTTGTACCGTGATCTAATGTCTTGCCCCTTGTCTTACCCGAGCCCGGGGATGATGCATAAACCAACACAAGCCATGGATGGGCATAACTGTATTGTATACGTGGCATATATGCGCAGGAGTATACCAAAGCCGCATACTATGTTTGTATTATGGACACACAAAGTAGAGAGACAGCCCAACCCAGCAAGCTCGGCCTAAGCCACTCACCGCCATCGAGCAAATCCTGCTGGTTGTCCATTCACCACCACTACCTCAGCACTTTTCTTCCCCCCCCCCCTCCCTCCCTTTGGACCATGCCCTCCACCGCCAACCCGAAACCTGGTTCGTTCGTCTGTCTGTCCATCTGCACCAGCGGCGCGGGCCTGCACAACTCACTCCACCCGTGGCACCCGATCAACAACTCACCGCGCTTGCTCTGCGGACTGACGTACTGCGTAGGGCATTGCTGCTGGCGTATGCGCTCAGGCACCGTGAATCAGAAGTCCAGAAAACCCATCAAGCCGCTGCGGTAGGCCTTCTTCGGCCTAGCTCCTGTCTTGCTGCAGGTATCCTTGTCTCTGCGTCTCTGGTCTTGGCCGCCTCGAAGGGGGGGCGCAAGGAACATGGGAGAACCAAGGTGAGCCAACGGGACAAGAGAGAAGAGAAGCGGAAACATCCTGCCCCACCCCCGCGATAGATCGTGACTTGCTCACGGCCCTCTAGCTCGGCGGCGCCCCTCGGCGTCTCCCATGTGTGCTCGACCACCACGACCCGTCCACGCAAGTATCTCTCTATCTTGCCCTCGGCCCATGCATGTATCCGCAGCGGAGACTGAAAGCGGCTCGAGCTTTCGTGAAGTCATGCCCCACAGACACACGCACTCGACTCCGACCTTTGGAAGAAGAGAAAAAAACAACAACTTTGAAGCTTTTCAGGTTTCTCTATTTCTGCCACCGAGTGTCCATTGACCCCCCATCCCACGATTCCTATGCTCGTGGTTTTGACACCTTTGTAACAGAGTCTGTCTGTCTGTCTGTCTGCGAGACCGCTCCTGGCCGAGCCATCTGTACATGTAGTTTCTCTCTGTTTCGCCTCCCCTCCAATCCTGCCCGCCCCTCCATCAAAACACCTCTATTCTCGATCCGATTGAAATCTTCCTCAAGCCCTGCAGCTCGTATTCTTCGTTTCCCTTTCGGGTCGGCATTGTCTTTATTGTCGTTGTTGTCATTGTTATTGTTCTATTATCCAGTATCGTCCAAACCTAGAACGCCACCGTCATCGACTCTCCCTCCCTCCATACGACGTCACATCACCGGAGCATCTCGGCCTCAAACCTCGCGCCCGTCATGTCCGACACAACGCCCTTGTCGTCGGACGAGCGTCTCCGCACTGCTGTCATCGCGAACCACCTACCGGCAGGCTACGGCACGTCCTTTGACGGCTCGCGGACCCTCTCCAACGCCGACCTGACCCGACAAACCTCCAATTCCAACTCGACGTCGAATCTCGCCACTAACGGGAACGGGCACGGGCACGATGATACCAACAGCGCCGCCGCCGCCGCCGCCGCAACAGCCGAGCAGGAGGCCTCGTCCCTCCTCCTCCCCGGCGGCGACATCCACCGCGACCTCTTCAAGATCTCGGCCCGCGACCAAGGCGTCAAGCGGGCCCAGACCTTCTCCCACCCGCGCCGCACCGAGTCCGGCCACGAGTCCGACATCCCCGCCGCCGAGATGCTCATGCCCCAGGGGTTCCGCCGCCAGTTCGTCATGCAGAAGCGCGGCTTCACCCCCGCGAACCTGCCCATCACGAGGAACTTTGTCGAGTTCCTCGACTTCTACGGCTCCTTCGCCGGCGAGGACCTGGCGGACTCGGACGACGAGGCCATCGAGACGGACGACGACGAGGAGGAGGCCGACGAGTCGCGTCGGCCCGGCGGCGGCGGCGGCGGCGGCGGCAGAGGCCCGGCGTCCGAGACTCGCCCCCTCCTCGGGCAGCGGCGGTCCTCCCGGTTCGCGCGCAAGGCCGGCGACGCCTCGACGACAAAGACCTTCTTCACGACCCTCAAGGCCTTCATCGGCACCGGCATCATGTTCCTCCCCAAGGCCTTCAAGAACGGCGGCATCCTCTTCTCCTCGCTGACCATGCTCGTCGTCGCCGCCGTCTCCATGGCCGCCTTCCACCTCCTGCTGCAGTGCCGCACCCGCTACGGCGGCGGCTACGGCGACCTCGGCAAGGAGATCTCGGGCCCGCGCATGCGGGCCCTCATCCTCGCCTCCATCACCCTCTCCCAGATCGGCTTCGTCTGCACCGGCCTCGTCTTCGTCGCCGACAACTGGTTCTCCTTCCTGCAGGCCGTCACCGGCGGCGCCAACCCGCTCGGCTCCACCGCCCTCATCGCCCTCCAGGCCGCCGTCATCGTGCCCCTCGCCTTCATCCGCAACATCTCCAAGCTCGGCCCGGCCGCCCTGCTCGCCGACGTCTTCATCGTCGTCGGCGTCGCCTACATCTGGTGGTACGACATCTCGGCCCTCGCCACCCGCGGCATGGACCCCACCGTCCGCCTCTTCAACCCGAGCTCCTACACCCTCACCATCGGCGCCTCCATCTTCACCTTTGAGGGCATCGGCCTCATCATCCCCATCCAGGCGAGCATGAGGAGGCCCGAGCACTTCGAGCCCCTGCTGGCCGGCGTCATGCTGCTCATCACCTGCGTCTTCACCTCCGTCGGCGCCCTCTGCTACGCCACCTTTGGCGACCGCACAAAGATCGAAATCATCGACAACTACCCGCAGGACAGCCGCCTCGTCAACGCCGTCCAGTTCATGTACGCCCTCGCCGTCCTCGTCGGCAACCCCGTCCAGCTGTTCCCGGCCATGCGCATCCTCGAGGGCAAGATCTTTGGCCACCGCTCCGGCAAGAAGGACCTCCTGACCAAGTGGAAGAAGAACGCCTTCCGCACCGCCCTCGTCACCCTCTGCATCGCCGTCTCCGTCGCCGGCTCGGCCAACCTCGACCGCTTCGTCGCCCTCATCGGCTCCTTCGCGTGCGTGCCCCTGGTCTACATCTACCCGCCGTACCTGCATTACAAGGGCATCGCCGAGACGAGGCGCCAAAAGGCCTGCGACATCGCCCTCATGGCCCTCGGCCTCGTGGGCATGGTTTATACGACGGCCATCACTCTGGCGACCAGCTTCCTGTAGAGCATACGTAGAGTCAAGAGCAGACACCTGTTTAGAGTCGGGAGGATGCCGACGCTCGCTCGCTCGCCCGCTCGAGCGTGTGTTTTGATAGAAAATATTGGAAATACAAAATTGACAACTTCATGACTGACAACTTGATGGCCATTTTATAAACGAGACAGAGTGCTGCCGTAGTCCCCGTAGAGTTGAAACCACCTCTTGAAGGCATCTTGATGGTGGTCGATGCATTCGAGATCAACACTTGAGTGAGGGATTAGTGATGAGCGTGACAACGTAGAAACTGTTTGCTCTCCAAGCCCCATCAAGTCTGCTCGGCGTCAAGATGGCCATGTTACGGAGATTGAGGCTCCCCATCTATGTATGCATGGGCTTGTCGATATCTGTCTGTCCGGCTGGCACAGGCAAATCATCAATGAGGAATCAGAGACATGGAATCGATGACGTAGCTCGTCCCCAACTGATGGACGAACCTCCTTCAACCCCACGGAACTCTCCGTTTCTTTCTTTCTTTCTTTCTGCCCACAACACCGCACATTCAACACCACGCCCAACCCGTTTTCATTGCCGGCCTTCTCTAGATGCTACACCGACCACTTGCTCTCCACCGCATCAGAGTACTCGGCCGGACTATTCGAAAGACCCCCGTCGCGCGCCCGACACACCTCCACCCGCGCCGTCTCCCGCAGAAAACACCCCTTCACACCACCGCGATGAGCTGGATGGACTCTTGGTCCCGGCCCTCCAAGTCCCAGGCCACGCCGGCGCCCTTCTACCTCCTTTTCAACGGCGACGCGACGCCCTACTGCCGCACGTGCGGCCGCGTCATCTCGAGCCGCAGGTCGGCGGCGGCGGCGTCCAAGGCGGCCAAGGCGGCCGAGGCGAAGCCCGAAGCCAAGTACTGCTCCTCCCGCTGCCGCGGCCAGAAGCCCGGCCGCCTGGACAGGGAAATCGAGCGCGCCTTCGTGCGGTTCCTGCAGGGCGAGGAGGAGGTCGACGGGGCCAGGACGAAGAAGGTCAAGGGCGACAACCGCACCCTCGTGCCCTGCGACCTGGTCGAGAGCAGGGTCTTTGGCGACAGGCAGGACCCGGAAAAGGTCTACGGCCGGAGGAAGAACCGCGCGTCGAGGGTCATACGGGGGGACGGACACCCGGACTCGGGAGGCGAGGCCGTCGACATCCGCGACGGGCCTCCCGGGGACGACGGACACGGCGGGGACGACCCGGGCGAGGAGGTCATCGACGAGATGCTCGGGCTGGGGCGCGCGAGGTCCGCGGAGCAGCCCGACCCCGTTGTGCAGGCCGGCCTCTCGGTGCGCAGCGGCACGCGCGTCAGGCCGCCGCAGGCGCGGAGCCAGGTGAACGGCAGCGTGGGCGGGGAGAAGGGGCGCGCCGAGCGGGCCGAGGAGACGGACGAGATGCGCGGGAAGCGGGCCGAGGGGCAGAGGAGGGCGCACGAGCGGGAGCTGGTGCGCTGCGCCGCGCGGCGCGGCGTCGTCTTCGGCTTCCTCGTGGACGGCAAGGACGAACGGAGGAAGTGCGAGGCCGTGATGCAGGGGAAAGTTGTCGAGCCGAGCTACGCCAAGGGGGATTGGGCCGTCAGATGGCGGGAGGACTGATGCTCCCCGACGACTGGATGAGCAGAAGAGGAATATGGCAAAGCGATGAACCGGATGACATCAAGATGACCAGAGGGAATCCCGCCGCGAGTTATGGACACTTAGCCAAGCGGCAAAGATTGACATTGCCATACCTCTCCAGGGAAAAAGTCTCAACCAATGGCATCTCTTAATTCCAATATTCAACGTCGGTCTGCTTCGTCGTCAGAATCAATCTTACCTGCTTCCTTCCTTTATTCGCTTGCTGCTAGTCATAAAGGGGTTCCTTCATGGGAAGCTCGTCCTCCTTCAATGCTTCTAATACTCATTGCTCAAACACTTGGGTGCTGGCCGTCTTCCCTCAATCTCAAACATGATCACGCATCAGAATCAAAACCCTTACCGTTTGCTTCCCTTCTGCCGGGTTTTTGATTGTTACAATCGCTCTAAACTCTCATAAACGGACCAGTGAAGTTCGCCCTGTGCAATTATAATATCACAGCACTTGCAATGCCTCTGGCCTGTGCAACACCCAATCTCCTCATGACGTATAGAGTATCCATTAGCGCAGAGCAACCGCCAATTCCAACTTCACTTCCAGAACGGCGATGATGGCACTGTTGAAGTTCTCACACTCCCAAGACAATGGTGGCTGTCAACGAATCCCCCAGAAACCCATTTTGTCGCCCTTGAATAACCATCGAGGCCAGTCTTCCTCTTGTATCGTCGACCCATGATTACATCAGATCGTCCAAAGGAAGATTCTTCCAATCCTCCATGCCCGAGACCGTTGACTGCTTCAGGAACCCGCACAGCTTATACATCCACGCCGCGTTTCTCTTGGCGTTGCCATCTTTCTCCTCGCCCTCACAGATCCCCTTGGCGCAGAATCCTACGTGGTATATAAACTAGGTAGCAAAGGTATCAAAATCGTCACAGCAGAATTTGATGTGGGGGACCCTGCAAATATCAAAGCCCATCTTGCCATTCTTCTCTTCTATGCATTACTACATATATTCTAGGAGCTTGTAAAGGGGCAGAGGTTTGTTCTTATCCGGTAGGTGCCAGCCAGGGTGCTTCTTAGAGTCTGATACTAGGGAAGATGTAGTAACCGTAAGTAGCACGAAAGAAGTAACCTTTGTTGTGAAGTCATAGAGTTGAAGTAGTTGATTAAGAGTTATAGCAAATAGGCCTTGTTATTTTAGAGGTGTAGCCTGAGGTAGAGATAGATAAGAGGCAATACTGCAGCGGTTTGTTTGCGTAATGGGTGTTCTGTTATTTGGAAATGTCTAAGAATGATGATTGACTTCAACGTCTTGAGGCGCCTTATATATGTTTTGGATCAACCTATCTCTGTTGGCTTGGCGATATTAGTGTGCGTGTGGCCAAATTCTGCCACTGAACCCGTGCTGTTACCAAGGTCATTGAAAAGATTGCGCCTTGGGTCACGCTGCCTCCTGACAATGCTGCCGGAGATACCTTTCACTTGCAAGCAAGCTTATTGGCGCCAGCTAGGTGTAGGAAGGCCGGTTGAAGTTTCCTTCCCATCTTCATCTCGACAACAGACAAGCCCCTTTTTATCATCCACAAAATATCAAGCTCTGCAGTAAATCTAGCTCTTGGAGTGAATTTGTTTGTCGGCAGAGGAACTGCACACATATTATAAGGCCAGAGGCACGCTTTTGATATACCATTTAGATAGCTGACCTACATAGCACAGTATTATTTCTATACTTTCATAAGACTAAGGCTATCTTAAGGCTGTTCTTGTACACCCTGATGTACACTCTAACTTATAGCATATTTCCTCTGGTTAGTTTAAAGACGTCCTTTTTTATTATCAAAAGGTGTGTCTATGTCCTATTGTTATACCAGCTTAACTGTGCTTCTTTCTGCATCTGCCATACAGATATCGGGTCAACTACGCCCGGCGGTAAGTCCAGAAGCTCAATCGCATGGGCATGAGACTCAACTTCTGTTGAAATCCTAGGTTCTTGGATCACTCGAAGGTTATGCTGAACACCTTGCCAAGCTTGCTTTATGTCAGACCTCAGCTCGAACTCCCATGTTCCACGCCATCCTATACAGGCGTAACCCGATGTTGTCGCATGGTAGAAAAACTTGAAAGCCTCTCCCTTGCGACCGTTCCATAACACCATTGTACGCAACTGCGGCATCGAAAGTGCAGTCTTTGCGGCGGTTCTCAAGAGAACTGTTGTCTCGAGGTTTTCTGTCCGAGTAAGTTTCCTCGATGTGAGTATCAAGGATTTCAGATGCCTCCAGACCCAACCTTGCTTGCATGACGAAAAGAAGTCCGAAGCCTCTACTAGAGATGAAACTGATAACTGCGTGAAGCCAAGACTCCTTTTTGCAAAGGCAGCACTAACTGCAGACGACGCAGCTCGTATGCTTTCTGGGGGGTCAAACGGTGACTTTTGAGATACAGCTACGTATGCTTCATTTGTCTCTTCAAATAATGATATGTACTCGACGGTCTCTGGTAAGTGAGATTTAATTAAGGAGAGGTATTCTAGACAGCCGCTAGTTAGTAAATATCACCAGGAAGGTCTGGTTCGATTTGTATGCTACCCACCGAGATCCCAGGAGTATTGCAGATGACTTGTCCAACTTCGCCATGGTTCATACACCAGTGATTTCAGCTGAGGAAGTTTGTCGAAAATATAACCCAGGACTTTAGGTTCAATCTGTCTTCGACATTGTCGACGAATAACGAAATGCGTTACCGCCTTAACCTGAGGGACGTCCGGGAATTTGAAACTGAGGGGCGAGAAGATTCGTGAGATAGCCATAGAATCAGGGCTATCGACCTGGCGACCGTTTTTCCAACCGTGGTTGTCGGGATATTCATGAGTCCGGTCGGGAGTACATATCCGACGACCATTCAAAGTGGTTTCATACTTGCTATTATCCCCAAAGCAAAGGTTCTTGAAGCAATGCTCCCTATCGCTAGGAGACTGGATGCTGATCTCCAGTGTCAGCCCCGCATCCCCTGGCCATCTGGACAGGATAGAAAAAAGCTTCGTGATTGCTTCTCTAACCACTTTGTTGTTCCCGCAAGCCCACGTGCCGCTTTCGGAGTACGGACAACATCGGCATGTATATGGCTTTAACGCGATGTTGAGCCAAATTTGTTTGACAAGCTTCACTTGCTCGGCACCGATCATGGCTTCCATATCGTCCAAGCATGAGACCTGCAGCTTCAGCTGGCGAAAGAACTCCTTCTCCAGTATAGCCTGCCACTCCTTGCAAACGGAGGCGCAGGCGCCGCAGCCTGGCTTCGTTTGTCGAGCAAGGGCTTCGAGGATAATCTGCCGAAGTTCCAATGGCAGAACGCTCCAGCCCGGCATGTACTTTGTCGTGGTGCTACCGGGTATGGAACTCATTGTCAGAGCTGGCTGTGTTTGCACCGTCGTTGGAGATATTTCGAAGCCGTTATACGTTACCTCGTCAGGTAACCAAAACTTATGCCAGAGCAAAATCTAACAAAGGGAAACTCCTGTCGAGACTGATAACGAGCATAGAAAACGACTGCATATAGAGATCTGGCTTCTTCGATGCGGGTGTAATTGGAATGAAGATTTGAGGATCTTGAATGGAGGCAGATGCAATTATACTGGGGGTTGAGCTGTTTTTCTAACATGGGTCCTTAGAGGAGGACGCAGAGTTCTCATTATATACATGAAAAAGAAATTCTTATATGGGTCCGTGAGTAAGAGAAAGTCTGCAGTTAACCAGCAAGGTAGTATCATCCAGTCGTTCCACCTGATTCCTTAAAAAAGCCAAACCTTACGGAGTGGGAGTCAAATTGAGGGCTGTAGAACTCTTGTATCATCAAATAGAGTTCTCGAAGTACGTTTGTGGGTTATATATTCTCGGTAGCTGCACAAAAAACAAGGGGAAATGAAGCCTTCTTCTTACTCCACGGTGAGCTCTTCTACATTTCGGCGAAGCATAATCCATCAGGCGCACCGCTGTGACGCCCCCGGCATAAGTGACGGGGAATCTAAACATACCACGGGAAGAGGAGTCTCTGTTAGGCTTTCTGCGTCATATCTATCAACTCCAACGCCTTGCTGGATCTTCGACTACCAATATGTCGCTTCCCATTATACCTCCCAGAAAGCAACTCTGTTCCTCCTATAGTTTCTTCAATAGATCTGTGAGCCTCGTATCTTGGGGACATGCTAATATAAACCTTCAATCTGACTTCAACTTATAAGCTATGACATCCGCAATAAGGTGTGCACCTCAGTTTGCATGTGCTAGCCTCTATTTCTGCTACTTCCTCCAATTGCCTCAGGGCAGAATCTCCGTCACATTGGCTTTTATAGAAGGGTCGCCTGGGCAGACATTTGGGGCCGTTATTCTCCAATATCCGTGTCGCTCAGTCCGAGAGTGAGACCATCTAGCCTTTTATTGACAGTTAAAGACTTTGACTTATAGTTATCGTTGCTGCGTGTAACTGGGTCTTCTTTACTCTTCATGATATCACGGAATAGGGGCAACTGGGCACATCTCCAATAGCCTGCCACTGTCTCTTTTCCTTCCGTATCTTTTTCTTGCTACTTGAGACTGCGGAAAGATCAGAAGACTCCGTAAAATTGAAAGTTGTCTGTTGTCTTATTGCCTTTGTCGTATCCTATCATTCCCTCGAGGGTAGACATATCGGCATGGAACACACCAATCTGGGTGGATCACCTAAAACAGTGCCTCGAATGCAATAAGACGTATCGAGTAAACTGGGACCGTATTTATACGATTCCATGGCATACACCGATGGCTCAACGGTGGTATTAGACTCTTGACCATTAAACCTATATAATCTGTGCTTGTATTCTGCCCAGCTTCTCTAACCAACAGTACTGTTTAAAACATCTTCTATCCACAAATGTCGTCAATGCAATGAGCAGGAGACCAGTGTGATGTACACCAGCCACCAATACAGTTTGGAACAAATTCTACCCAGCAACTTCAAGAATGTCATGAACAGCAGACCAGTGTAAGGTAACCCAACCATCAGTACATTTCGGAACAGATGTGTGACGTGTTGACCGCGCCATCAAGTGCCTTGGCACAAGAAATCAAGATGACCGGCAACACCCGTAACTGTTAGGCCGTCGTTGAGGACGCAATCGGGTGTAAGCAGGCGTAGGAGAGGCAGCTGTGGAAGAGGAAGGGCTGGAGGGCCGAAGGAGTCAGTCTTGGGGAATCGAGTTCCCTCTTTACGAGTGGCGTTTTCCTCCAGTGTCGAGGTTACAGCGGCGGAGAGCGGATATGGTTGAAGGGGCGGCGGTAAATAAGCCGTGTGGAGAAGGAAAGGCTGGACCTTGGTCGTATATGCCTCAGTGGAATGGTAGTAGTGCAGTGTAGCTACACAATCGGCTTCCAACAAGCGAAAGTGTTGCAGTGACCCAATGTGCCCGAGGGTGGCTGACGTCGATGATGTTGAACAGCAGACCGGTGTAAGGTAACCCATCCACACCCAGGGGGTGCTAGCACTGGCTGAAGCAGTAACTCGCTGGTCAATGTCGATGATGTTGAACTGCACACCGGTGTAAGGTAACCCTCCCTCTAGGGGTTGGAAATGTTGGTGCGGATAGAGCACCACAGCCGGCGGTGGAACTGTTGGGCTTGAGTCGAGGCGTTCCCATGCCTGGCATTCGGGAATGCAGCCGACTCCCAAAATCGTCCCAAAAGACGATGTAAGGTAACCCACCCACCCACCCTTAAGCCCTTAGGCTTTTTTAAGCTTCCCGACGAGCTTTCCAAGCCGATCGCAGCGGCGCTGGGCGCCCTTGACGCCGCGCTTGTCGGGCCGGCGATTTTTTCCTTTGAGGAGGCACCACTGCTAGTAGGCGCCTCCCCAAAGGTCTTCGAGACGCTCGACGGCGTCCTCGGCCGAGACGACCAGACCGGATCTGGTGACCATTGGCCTGTCCCAGAACCTCTATCAGCATAGGAATCATCAACATTGTAGGGGAGTACAGATGCAGGAAGTCGAATCCGAGCCTGGGTGAACAGCACTCACATCTTGTTGTTGTTGCTGCTGCTGCTTCTGCTGCGGCTGTTGTTGTTGTTGTTGCTGGTGATGGTGGTGGTGGTGGTGGTGGTGGTGGTGGTGGTTTGTGGTGTTTGGGAGAAGAATGAAGACGGGTGTCATCGGGGACGACGAAGTTAGGACATGGAACGACGTGGTCAACGACACCTGCAAAAGTCATACATTTGTGGAAGGCGTATTGCTTCGACAACCGCTCATCCAGTACAAGGAAAGTGTCAACCAAGCACAGATGCTAGAAGTAGCATGTCGCTCAAGGTTCCATCCAAAGAAAAGCAATGTCCAGCGACGGCCACGTCCTATTTCCTTCATCAAATGATCAAAATCAAGGAAGGCATGATGTTCCCCATGAGGTTCTACGTCAGAATGCATCTCCCTGGCTTCCTTCTCCCTTCTCCACTTGGTGCCAGACATGAAGGAACTCCTTCGTGGGAAGCTCGTTCTCTTTCGAAGAATCGTTTCTCAAATATTTTGTTACTGTGCCCATATCCATTAGTATGGATATCCCAATCATTTGATTCCATTCTGCTGGGTTGTATTGGTAAACAGTCACCGAAGGGTTGTTTTATGGGGGAGAAGACTTGACGACGAGCAACAAGGATAGCTCCGTATTATCTGTTTCAAAGCAGCCACTGCTCGCATTCCCTGGATGACTGAAAGTTGGGTTGTTCCTACCGAAAGCTCTCTTTATAAACGTTTTTTTCTAGGAGTTTCAGGGGCTGCCATTGGTGCCATTGCTGCCGTTGACACCATTGAAAAACTTCTCCTCGTGCTTGTTCTTCTGAAGGAGGCAGTAGTATTGGGCTGGGTCCATGGGCGCGTTGGGCTGCACATCCCCCTCAAAGTCCTCCGTTCCGTGGCCGTCAAAGTGAAACTTTCAGGCTATCCAAGTGTTAGCGTTGTGGGCAAACATTTGAGGGGGTACTTACTGCTAGCATCCAAGCCGAGGTAGGACCAGCTGTCGTTGTGGTTGGCCTTCTCACTACCAACAGGTATCGTCTCGACTAGGCCCTACTTAAGGTCGGCCACGAGCTCAAGGTCAACAATGAAGGTTGTCGTAATGTCCTTAGCTAGACACACTCGTACTGGCTATAGCTGAAAGCTGATACGGGGTCCTTCTTGCAGTCCGCATTAAACGTGTTGCGGTTCTCTACCTCTTCGGGTTGAGGCCTGCCTCGACCTAAGATTATAACCATAAGAATGTGGTCCTTGTTCAAGACTGAATAGGGGCCTGGACAAGGGACTCGAGAGGAGACTTACTAGAAGCATTGCCACGACGCTGCCAGGTTGGACCGGCTTGCCATCAACATCAGCCGCCACCCGGACTTTGCGCTGGGAGCTTGTAAGACGCTGAGTTCTTGGGCGTGAAGCCTGTCGTCGTCCTGCGTTTGCGCAAGGGTCTGAACCTATGCCCAAGTAGAGGCGTTCTCACAACGCAGTAACTTGGTAAGCACCCCAAAACTTTGCAGAACTGCGCAAATATTGATTGGCTCGAAGCACAAAGCGGGTAGACAAACGAAACATTCGTGGACGTACTTACAGCTGTCATAGGAGCGCCAATGCCACCGAATGCAGTAAGCCGATCACAAAGCCCGAACCGCGCCCGACAACGACCTCGCTGACGAGCCCGCGGGTTGAGTCGATGATGACATTGACGCTCTCTGTCGCTCAGGACCGACGGTTTCAGGCCTGAGTGGGGTCGTTGTCGACGCCCCAGGCGCATCGGTGTAGTTACCTATGCATAGGAGGCTTTTCGATGCATCGCCTTTGGTCCCCCCCCCCCTCCCTCACGAAGGTTACGTCGTAGACTCCCTGGCGAAAACTCTTAACGAAAGCGAGGGGAGGTATCGCAGCAATCATGTGCCGCCGTCTTGGTGTTCCAGCCAAGTATGATTCAACGACTTGGCCCCGACCAGGAATACGCAGGTGGTGGTGTCTCATAGTGAGGGGGAGCAGACTAAAAGGGCTTGACAGAATTTCGGATCTCATGTCTCTCTACTGAGAGATGTAATAGTCAGTGCGACCTTTCCTACGTTCTCATGTAACGCTACATCAAGAAATCGCCGTACTTCCTGCCATTCAAACCAGCGGATAGGGGTCAAAGATGCCGCGATCTTTCCCAAACATACTCAGCCAATTACACTGCGCCATGTCAGCCAATGACTGAAAGGCGATAGGGGAATAAGGGCGGAAGAAGAAAGTCCCATGCGAAGCCAGAAAGACTGTTGATTGACTGGTTGATTCATGCAACCTGGCCAGGGGGTGGGAAGCTCGCCTCATTCCCCGGACGGACCGCGCCGTCTGCGGGAAATAGAAAGCTTTGAATTACCGGAAATTTGATTGGTATCCGGGTTTTGCCGCCATATCGTATCGTTGTAGTTGCCGACGATTGGCATATTGGCATATTGCACTAATACGGCGTATCCAAGACACTTCATGTGAGTGAACCTATGCACTACGTTAGCGCGAGACATTGAATGCCTTCCCCGCAGACCTGCGAACTCAGCTCGGGTACGAAGTGTGTGCGCCGTGCGTGCGTAATCTTCTGTGCCTTGCTTCTATCAGTCAATCGTTGCAACCGTAGCTGATCGTCCTTGGTTGTCCTAAAGTGTAGATGCAAGGCGTTGCGGCTGAGAGTGCTTCGAAAGAAATGGCGAAAACAAGACATATGTCTGATGCTCACCGCCAGTGACCACCGCCCAGTCATTGGCAATGCATATCCGATCTTGCCGGTAAATTTCATAGATTCGATTTCTCTTGGCGTCAGATTCATATGCTGTAACCCGCGGGATGTTGCGTGTGGTCTGGTATCCCCGTTTGACCGATGCGTTGTCTGACGCAAGAGGTTGGTGTGATTCTCCTGGCATGATTATTCGCGAATGGCATATCATGTCACATGCGATTGATACTTTGTCAATGGGACAAGTGATATGCGCCGGAGACGTGTGCAAACGGAGCGACAATACACAGACTGGTTCACGACATACGGGTGCAGCTGTACCGCGGGGTAACGATTGGAGACTGGCACAATCATATCCCTGGGCTTGCGCCGCCAGAACCAAGTTGGGCATGATTTACATTCTCGATTGCTATGTCTCAGTCGTGGAATAAGCAAGGGTTTGTTCTTGTCAAGGTCGGTGGCAGTCAAGCGGCCGCCGGGCCGACGTATATCTACGAAGGTCTGGCAGAAACAGCCCTACATCATCATACGAAACTCAAGATATATCAAGTTTTCTGGTCTTTGCTGAGGCGCAAAACTTCTTGATACCATTATCTATCAGTGTTCTCGGCCCTCAGTCTTCGTCTTCTCACACAATCTCGACATTGTTATAACCTTTGCTACGATGCCTGCTGCCTTGAGCAACGGTAATCAAAGGACGGAGCCGAATCCTGCTCCCAAAAAGTTGGTTCTGTGCTTCGATGGGACAGGGAACACTTTCACTGGTTCCAACTCCGACACCAATGTGGTGAAAATACTCAGCAAGTTGGACCGCAATGATCCGAATCAGTATCATTACTACCAAAGTAAGCATCTTCGAGGGGAGAGGAGTTCTTCCAAGTCACTACTGACATCACGTCTCTCATCAGCCGGAATCGGCACATATGACATCAACGACGAATCCGTCAACAAAAGCTGGTTCGGGGAGATGCGAAGCTCCGTCTCCCAAACCATTGACCAGGGGATCGGCACGACCTTTGACGCTCATGTCCTCGCCGGCTATCGCTTTCTCATGCGTTACTACGATTCTGTAAGTGGGACCGGCAATACTGCAGCAAGTGATGGCTCCTGAAGGGTGAATCTACAGGGCGATAGGATCTACCTGTTCGGCTTCAGTCGCGGCGCCTTCACGGCCAAGTTTCTGGCGCGCATGATTCATACCGTGGGCTTGCTCTGCAAAGGCAACGAGGAGATGGTGCCCTTCGCCTACCGTCTCTACCAGCGCTACTTGGCAGGCGAGGTCGAAGATTTCATTGTGGCTCACCCTAAAAAGTCAAAGAAGCGTAAGGGCAAAGCTTCAACAGACATATCCAATGGCATCCACCCAGCCGCAGGCGTGGAAGACGACGAGCACCCGCTCCATGAAGATCATGAAGAGGGCGAAGACCCGGTAGCCCACGGACACAAATTCGAAGTCGCTCGGGATGAGATTGAGGCGTTCAGCGACACGTTCTGTCGCAAGGAGACAACAATGCACTGCGGGCAGATGGAGGAGTCCAACATCAAAGTCTTCTTCCTGGGCATCTGGGACTGCGTCAACTCCGTCGCCGTTTTGGAGCGGACGACCCCGGTCCCGGTGCCTGTCGTGGGCACGGCGCATCACGTCCGGCACGCCGTCGCCGTGGACGAGCGCCGCGTCAAGTTCAAGGCGGCGCTCCTCGCCCAAGACATCCGCGACACGGACCACACCCACGAGGACATCAAGGAGGTTTGGTTCCCCGGCTGCCACGGGGACGTCGGCGGCGGCTGGCCCGCTTCCGACGACAACCCCCTCGACAACCGGGGCGAGATGACCTTCTGGGAGCGCGTCAAGAACTTCTGGGTGAGCCGCAAGAGCAAGGGGCCGAGCAAGGCGCTGGGGCATGACCGTCTGCAGATGAGCGACATCCCGCTGGCTTGGATGATCCGCGAGGTCGAGCTTGTCGGTGAGCGAGACCCATCGGCAGCCCTGAAGTGGCGCAAAAACGCACACGCGTTCAAGGCACGTTTCGCCAAAAAGAAGAAGCAGGCGCTCACGGGCGTCATCCACGATTCCCTCGCGTTTGGGTGCGGCACAGCCTTCTTCGGGGTACTACTGTGGAAAATCATGGGTAAGGGGTTCCCCGCTTCGTTGCGTCGTTCGCGTTGCCAATACTGACTTGGCCACGGCAGAATGGCTCCCTTTCATCACCCGATGGGAGCTCGAGGACGGCGGTTGGGAGAACGTGAGGTTTCCTCTCAACAAAGGGCAGACTCGGGACATCCCCAAAGATGCGGTGCTGCATGAGTCCCTGCTCTGGCGCTTGAAGAACGATCCGACATATTGCCCTGGGAACAACCACGGCGGTCGACTGCCACCTTGCTTGAAACACAAGGATGCTGTTGCCGAATGCAAACCAGCAATAGAGCATGACGCGGACGAGAATTCGGAACACAAGACGTTCAAAATCCTCAGGTCTGCATCCGATCTCCAACGGGAGGAGAACGGGTCAACTGTGTCATAACCAGTTAGTAAAGGGTCAGGCTCACAGTAGCTCAGTATTACGCAGAATATGCAGCTGATCTTAGGGGATCGCCCAAGGTTTGCGTTCATAATCTGGAGATAATGGTTATGTTCTGTCATTACATCATAAAGCTGGGAGTAGCTTGTGACCTTTCAAGTAACCTGCACCATGAATGTCTATCACCGCGCAGAACATCCACAAGGGTAATGTTCTAAACCACTCCATGGGCTATAATTGGTTTTTCAGAACAACTACTTCAACCCATTCCATAGATCGCTGCCGTTAATCACACTTTGGAAAGTACAGCAACGTCCGTTTTGTTCATCTCGTTGACCTAATGTCCACAGTCCGCCGTGTCAACCATAATGTGCGACTCCCTCCTGCCGCAATGAATCGTATAAACCACTGTTTTGTCAACCGGGTTTACATTAGACATCTCTCGTTCTCACCTTCTAGACCGTATCTCAGTACACGAGAAAGCTTCGGAACGATGACTGGACGGCCCCTTTTTATTATCTATCCTATATGCCTGCTGTGACGTCTTTGACGGGGAAGAGATTTGAGAAGACCGGGTCGGTCTGATAAGAAAACCGCTAGTAGAACACGGCGCCAAGTCAAGTACCGTTCGAAGTTCTAACATCCTACATTCACAGGCCGTTATATATCATGAAATCGTGTCTATCGCGCCAATCTTGTTGTATGTTGTGCCCCCAATCCACTCCCATTCCACAATCTCAACCTTGTCGTTGCCCCTCTGTACGAGTCCGTAGACTCTGCCAGCCAAGTTGGCAGCTATCTTGATTGGCCTATCGTCGCCCGACATGGTGGAAACCTCCCCCGCATTCTTCCATTCTCCTCCGGTGAACGTCGTCAGCACCGGTGCCTTGTTGGTTTGCGTCGCCAGGACGTGCATGACGAGGTTGGTGTTGTTGTAGCCGCTGGAGAAGGCCGCGATCGTGGCACCGGCCTCGACCGTCGTGGGCAACGTGTTGTTGCTCCAGTCGTTGTCGTTTGTGAGGGTCAGGTGGGTAAGTGAGCCTGACTCGGTGGTGTAGAAGAGGCTCATTCTCTTGGTCGGCTCTGTCGTGTATACGGGGATTAAAGACAGCCCGGTGCCCAGCGCGGGCTTGCCAAAGTCGGGGATGCCCACGGCAACCCAGTCCGACTTCCCGCCAGTCCGTCGGAGCACGCGAAGAGTACTGCCCGAGTCTTGGTAGATGACCAGGTTGGTGAGGTATGAGTCGGGGGTATATATGCCGTTGGAGAGAAGTTGCGACTTGGGGCTTGCTGTAAACGTATCTGAGACCCCGGACTTATCCCAAGTCATGGTGTAGACGGGGTTGCTGTTGATCTGGCCAGCGACCTGGTTGTTGTCGTTCAGATAATAGATTCGGATGTCGCGGGTCTGCAGGGATGAAGTTAGGGATGGTATCGAAAGGGTTCGGATTATTAATGCCCAAGAGTTCACATCGATACTCGAGGAGTCCAGATTGATATCCAAGGGGTCAAGGTCGCGCCGTGAACTTACGGTGTTGCTCTGCCAGAACAGGCTGTTGCTGATTGGAGTGCCCGGCTTGATGTTGCTGTCCTTGTTTGCGACGCCCGAGGACCACACTTTTGTGCTTGAATTCCATGACGACATCATCAGATTGTTTGAGCGAAGCTGATAAAACACCAGATGATTGACGTGACCGTAGGCATCGGTGAAGTTGAGGGCTCCGAGGTTCGTGCTGGGGAGTATGCCCATGTCGCTCGCCGCGGTGTTGTTCGAGCCGCCGCCACTGCTGTCGCCGCCTCCGCTGCCGTTGCCGCTCCCGCTTCCGCTATCGCTCGGGCCGCCTGACGAGCCACTCGGTTGTTGCGAGCTGTGCTGTGCGGACATTGCGGCGCCAACGCCTCCTCCTACAGCTGCGCCGATTATAACAATGAGCGCGACGGCCAGAACAATCCAGAAAATCTTCCTCCGAACGCCGCAAATCGTGCCGCCGGGCTGCTCTCGTGTCTCCTCAGAAGTCTTCTCCGTCGCGACCTCGAGCGGGGTTTGGTCCTTCGGCGCGTAGTATCCGGTGTCGCTGGGGCTCCCATTCTGGTATTTTGTCGAGTGGACGGGCTCCATGATCGAGTAGTCGTGGCCGTACTGATGGGCGACTTCCGGAAGCTGGCCGTCGTGGCTGCGGACTTCGGGCAGGTTGTTTTGGTCGGCTACACGGGCATTCGCGACGTCCCCCGCGCCCCATCGACCCCCATGGCCTGGCCTTTCATCGACCTCGAGGCCGCTGTAGTACCCCGAAGCCGCGTTGTTGTTCAAGGATGCCATGTTGAGGCGCTCGCGGTCGGGTCACGGAGCGAGAGTCGTCTCGGGATGAGGAGCGGAAATGGGCATTGGAAGATGAAAGGGAAAAGCCCACTCGTCGAGGGCCCAAGACTTCGACATCAGGCTGCAGCATATGTAGAACATCCTGTGGATGCTTCGCCCCTTTGGCCTCTGAGGATCGCGCTTCAGTGGTGCCAAGCGTCAGCAGTGGAGATGAAGGGTCAATTAAAGTAAAGACCCCTGTCAGGGACGGCTGTACATTCCTCATTCTGGGTAAGCGCCGACCGGACCTCGTCGTCGATAGGTTCAAACCCACGAATGGCTTCCCCCCTATCAGTGACTGCTCGGTGATGGACAGCGTATCAAGTGCGACCATCCCTAATTAGAAACACAAAAGGATCACCGGCCACCACCTTGGCGAGAAATGTGTTGTATCTGTCCGTCTAAAGTACGTATTGTATGCATCCGGTGTACCTGCTGTGCTACTCAGTAGACCGCTTATCTGCATCTAAAGCGACGAATACTCATCAGTTCTTTTATTCAGTCAAGTACTCGACATATGTGAAACGCAAATGGGGCTTTTGTTTTTTGTTATCAACGCATAGTTCGTTCTCTGAGATGACTCTTTTATCTAAGCACACTCTAAAACCATCTCTTTCCTTAGAACTTGTAACCGGATTCCGCCAACTGTTGGCCATACTACGTGATGTTAGCATTAGAATGAGATGACGGAAAACATGGGATAGCTCATACCTTCTTGAGGCGGATGGACTCGATCGCGATGAAGCCGGTCTAGAAACTACACGTTAGCCGTTTGCCTTCTCTCTGACTCGGACAAGGTTCACAACGTACGGCGTCAGCGGGATCGAAGGTGGTGAGGGAGTCCATAGAGGCATCCTCCTCGGAGTACAGCTTCTCCGGAGACCTGCGGCCAAGGACGTAGGCCTGGCCCTTGTACAGCTGAAGGCGGACCTCGCCGTTAACCTGGAAAAGTCAGCTTCATGTTGTATGTCCTCTAGGCATATCAACCTACCCGCTCCTGGGCGAAGTCGAGGCTTGCTATTAAAGATCGTCAGCGTTCATTCGGTGCTTCGCCATATGGTTTCAACTTACGCTGCAAGAATTCTCTCTCGGGGCTGTAGTAAAGACCGTTGTAGAGCAGCTGAGACCATTGCTTGCTCAAGGTGTCGCGGGCAGCCCTCAGGCGGCCATCGAGAGTACTGGCATGTAGGGTCAGCTCGTAATATGGTCAATCGAGGAACAGATTGCACCTACAGGCCTTCAATCGAGATGTGTGCGACGCGAAGAATCGTCATGGCGGGAGAGTCTAAAGGGAGTCAGTAGGGACCTGGCGAAGCTAGCAGAACAACTCACCGTAGCAACCCCTGGACTTCAAGCCGATCAAGCGGTTCTCAACGATATCCTGGTGCAGTTAGATGCAGAACACGTGCACAGCGGAGTGGACTGACGTACAATGCGGCCAATGCCATGCTCCTTTCCGAGCGCGTTGAGGAGCTTGAAAACCTCGACGGAATCGGTGACTGTCTGCTTGGATTCGACAGTCACAACCTTGACAGGGATACCCTTCTCAAAGTGGATCGTGATGTGGGCGGGGGTGTCGGGGGCCTTGAGCGGGGAGACGGTCATGGTCCACATGTCCTCGGGAGGAGTGACGTCGGGGTCCTCGAGCATGCCAGCCTGTTGCAAGTTAGCAATGTCTGTCTAGGCATCCGTGAGCTGTCTACAAAGACTTGCCTCGTACGAGCAGTGCGCGAGATTGGCATCCATGGAGTAGGGCTTGGCCTTGGTGGAAGAGACGGGAATGTCTGAGCTGTCTTAGCCATCAAAACTCAGAACGAAGATTGATCTTGTCTTACTCTTCTGGGCAGCGTATTCAAGTAGGTCGTTGCGGCCCTGGGTCGGTCACGTTAGCGAGAAGCATGATGGAGGTGGACAAACTTGACTCTTACCTGGAAGCGCGAGGTGAACTCGGGCAGACGCCAGGGGCTGATGCACTTGATCTTGGGGTTGATGGTGTAGAATGCGAGCTCGAATCTGACCTGGTCGTTTCCTTTGCCGGTCTGTTCAGTCAGCAAACGAGCACATACGGAGTCAATGCAACACTTACGCAGCCGTGAGACACATACTGGCAACCCTCTGTCGAGAAAAACGTCAGCAATGCCATGCCTGTCTAAAGGTTCGAAACGTCCTACCCCGGGCGGCAGCCCTCATCATGCCGCGGGCGATGACGGGGCGAGCCAAGCTGGTACCCAGCAAGTAGGTGTCCTCGTACTGTGCGTTGACCCTGACCGCCTTGAAGCAAAGGTCCCTTGAGACTCTGTCAGCAAGTCCAATTGGTGTTATATAGTGCGATTGACCCACTCGACCATTTCGCGCTCGAGATCATCGATGATCATCTGGTGTCGAGGCAATGAGAATGTAGTCAATTGAAGTTCGGATCACGTCGTGGTACCTTCTTGGCGCCCATCTGGAGAGCTGCGCGTGGTGGGGTCAGTAACGGGGTTCCATTCCAGCAGGCTCGGGGTGGGCTTTTCAGTGACTCACCCTTCTTCTCGACGGCAGCCCAGTCCTCCTCCTGGCCAACATTGGCGATGTATGCGCTTGTATCGTCAGTACGGTAGTTCCAGAATGGCAGGTGCGACGGAAAACTAACACGACCTCATATCCCTGGTCGAGCAGCCAGGCGAGAATGGTCGAGGTGTCAAGCTTCAGCATGGTCAGTATGACCCCGCGTTATAGCAACAATGTTCGTCTCATGGGGTTCGTTCGAGGACCTACACCGCCGGAATAACTGTTGGAGTTGCGTTGTTAGGTTCAATTTTATTCCCCAAGTGAGTCTAGGGGTAGATGGACATACGCGAGGCACACGGTACCCTTCGACATGTTGGCTAATTGTTGCAATTGAGGTCGGTAAACTGAGCTTCGTCGCAGGTCAAGGCGCAGTAGGTGTTTGGTGGGGTAACGAATTGAACGTCAGTCAAGCAAGACCGAGGCGAGGGGTCCAGGAAAATTTTTGTTGTACGTGATGTACCTGTACGTACCTCTCGGCGAAACTATGCTCCCCCGGCCGTTGACTCATGAGGGAACGGAAAAGGCTTTCTCCGTCTGCGACAACCCCCGACAATCTCCCTTATCGCAACGATTTCTTGTCGCCGAGTCAGCAGCACCTCTCACCGCTCTGACTCCAGTATGATACGTGAGTTTCTCAATGGCCGAGTATCAGATGCCATTCCGTTGCCACGAGGGAGAGTCGACCGTATGGCGGAACCGATCCTACGTATGTATTGGTCCGGCGCAGGAGGCTGTCAGGTTAGATCGGAGTTTCTGTGAAGATGACTAGCCCACTTTGCGTCGTTCTTCTGTTTTTTGGTTGCTCCATAACACCAAGCTTCGTTGGTTGATGCATGGACTAGCAGAAGGCGAGTGTCCCTAGTACACAAATTGGGCTGGTTAGATGAGGGCGTCTCGAGACAAATGCTATTTGTGAAGAGCGGCATAGTGAACAAGGTTGATGTCGTGACAGGTGACATGGTTCACAATGTGCGGCACAGCACGCATCGATCGTTATCATTGGCCCAAAGGCCCTATCACTTTTGCGTTCTCACTCGGTAATTCCATCATCTGGGTACTATGCAATATGCCCGAACTTCAACGCAGCATTTCTTTTACCTTTCAGTTCTCTAAATCGCAAGCTACAGCGCAGACCAGCCCGCGCCGCTATGCATCGGGGGTGTTTGCGTCTTCCCGTCTCGACGGTTTGATGGAGAGGACCCTAGGCGGCGCTGAAAATGCCGGTCGGCCTTGGCCGGACGGTGACCGGTCCTCTCAGGGCCTTGCCGCCAAGTCCGCCGAGCCTTGGAAGACCGGGGTGGTTTACCGTACATACGTCCGCCCTCGACTGCCACCCGTGATGGTCCAATAACCGGCCGAAGGAGGATTCGCTTAATGTCTTGTCCTAGGTAATGCTAAGACATCTGTTCTCCTCACTGCTCACCAACACCTGGGAGGTTGCCCGCGAACCGCACGAGGAGTTAGAAAAGCAGGATTGCGTGCTCGGCTGGGGAACGCCTCTTGCTGTGGGTGCAAAGCGGAAACTTACGCGGCCCGGGTTCACTGCCGATACCAGACTTGATAAAAAGAAGACGGCCGATTGAAGGTTTGATGATCGACACATGGCGTATAGTCCCGGGACTCTCGCTCATTGTTGTTCTCTCGATTCCTTCTTCTCTATACCTAACCTCAAACACCCGATTGCTTCTTCCCCTCCAGGTTTTATCACCCGGAGCTATTCGCACGCCATTATTCAAGCCTCATATGGTGCCGAAACAAGCCAAGAACACAACCAGCGGCAATGGACGTGCTCAAGAAGGTTGGGGCCTGGTTTGCTCCTCCGCCGAACAAAGCGGAAGACGGCCGTGATGCCTGGCCATCCCGGGCATCCTTTCTCCTGGCATCGATGGGTGGCTGTGCCGGAATGGGAAACCTGCTACGATATCCGTCCCAGGTGTACAATAACCACGGCCTGCAGTGGTACATCCCCTATCTGATGGCTGTCTTCATCGTCGCCATTCCGGTGTTGGTCCTCGAGATCGCCATCGGGCAGGCCTATCGCGGCGGTAGTGTCGTCGCGTACAACAACCTCAGCCACAGGTTGAAAGGCACTGGCCTATCTTTGCTCTATGTCGCATTCGTCGTCACGCCGTACTTCGTTGTCAACTTGGCCTGGATCATGAGCTACTTCCGGCACTCCTTCACCAGCCCGCTGCCGTGGACCGGTCGCGGCGAGGAGTTCTTCAACCGGGATGTTGTTGCCAACGTTGATCCGGTTGAGGGTAGCCTCACGGCAGACGGCGCCAGAGTCCTCGACTATACTCGGTATCCCGGGGTGGCCCTTATAGGAGAAACAACTGGATGGGCTGCCTTCACCTTCTTTCTTATGTGGGTTTCCATCTTCCGGGGCGTTGGCTTGACTGGCCGCGTCGTCTACTTCACCATGGGGCTCCCCATTGTCGTGACCATCATCCTTGTTGGTCGCTCCGTTTCTCTTGAGAACGCCGGGGAAGGCGTGAAGCTCTACTTCGCCACATGGAGAGGAAGTGAGTTGGCAAAGGGAACTGTTTGGCAGACGGCTTGCGGTCAGGTACGGTGTTTCAGAATTACGGGATCGATCCCTCTGTACTCGAGTTGCCCCTTCAGTATGTCACATTGGCAAAAGATTCGTGTTTTAATTCACTGCTGCATAGGTCTTCTTCAGCACCGGAGTCGGTTTCGGCTACTTTACGTCGTACGCATCCTATAATCGCCAGTACTCGAACGCAGTGATGGACTCCATCTTGATCGTCTGCAGCAACGTTCTGTTTGAGAATATCGCCGCTTTCGCTGTGTTTGGTGTTGTAGGGTACTTGGGCATGCGTCCGGACCCTGAGAACCCCATCGGAGGCTTCACCGTCGGATTCTTGACCCTCCCCCTCGCCGTTGCCGAGATGCCCGGCGCCAACTTTTGGGCAGTGGCCTTGTTCTTCACTCTCATGGTCCTTGGCTACAGCTCTGCCTTTGCCATGCTCGATGCTATTGTGACTTTGGTCATGGACACGGGCATCAAGTTCTCTCGCCCCATCGTTGTCACGGCCCTCAGCATCGTTTCGTTTCTTCTTGCGCTGCCATACTGTACCGAGTTTGGATATTACCTTTTGACTGGAATCGACCGCTGGGTCAACGACGTCGCGTTGGTTTTCGTCGTCTTCGCTGAGTGCATCACATCCACGAGTGTCTATCGCTGCAAGGACGTCATCGACCAGGTGGGGAAGCCGGCCTTTTTCATCTACAACACGTGCTACATCTTGGCGATGGTGCTAGGCGTAGCCGTTGCCCACGCTGTTCAAGCCGGAGCTGGGGCGGGCGTTGGTTTAGGGCTCTTCTTTGCCGGGTGCATTGTCTCCGTCCTCTTCGCAAAGACCCCTGACGCCACTCCGCCCAGGTTCTGGGGCAGAAACGCATTTGCCGGCCGGTTTTGGTACCTCGCCTTCTACTCGGTAAGTTGATCCTCGTCCAGTGAAGTAACATTAAGCTTTTGCTAACATTTCATTTCTACCCAAAGGGCAACCAGCTTCGGCGGGACCTGAATGTCGTCGTCGGCAGTGGCAAGAATTGGAACATCCCGATGCTTTGGCCTGTACTCTTACGCTACGTCTCGGGCCCTATCTTGAGCATTGTTTACGGCTTCTCATATCCGGCATTTTACCAAGTCCGCTACGACCCTTTGCACATTCTTGGCTTCGCAGTAGGACATGTCGCCCTCATTATGATCCTTGCCGGCTTTATGGTCCCGCGATGGTTCAATGTCTTTATCCCAGCTCATCGAAAGAAAGATGAGGCCACGCCCCCCGATGACGTAGAGAATGGAATGACGAGGGAGATGAAGCGAATACAAGAGGGACAGTGACAGTCATGGGAATGGGAACGAGGACAGGTGGATAGAGGGATATAGAAGGTGCACCTATAGATGGATCTTCACTGAACATCAGGCAACCGCTGAAGCTTTTGACGTCCATATGACAGGGCCAGGTTCGGTCTCGCCCTTTACTCACTCGACTCTGCACGGCGATCGGGTTCCATTGATACTTGCACATGCCCATGGCGGCGATAAGTGCGAAATCAAGGAGTGTGCGGCTATACCCTAATTCCATCGAGAAACCCCACGCATGTGCGGCGAAGACACGGCCCATATTATGACTACAAGGCAGAAGAGCGAGTAAAAGAACACTTGTGCCGTCACGGTCCCTCTGATATTCATTTCATCCTCTTCCTCATCCGATTCTTCATCAGAAACATAAGGAAGAAGGCCCCCTTTTCTTCTTCTTCTTGATGAATAAGCGTGATAAGGACATAAACATATCATCTGTTCCGTCTTCTGAGCTTTATCAGGGTTCCTGAAGTAATGAGGAACGATTGTCTGAACAAACAAGACAAAAAACAGAGGGTGGATGTTCTTTCGATTTAGAGAAGATGACGATGACTTGGTTTTGGGAAACTCGACGATGACGAAGTAATCGACGTAGCTGTATGTGGCATTGAGGCGGATTTCCATTCAGTCAAGCTCCGTATTCACCATGAAGAGATCGTAGGCTTTCCGCTGGCCAGACTCGGTCTGGGGCGTGAAGACGGGGTATCCGTGGTACTTGCAGAACTGGCCGGCGGCGGAGGAGGAGTAGACGCCGGTTTGAAGCCGCTACCTCCTGCCTCTACCACCTCCCAAACCACTATCACGACAGAGAGTGAGTAGTTGTTACATCTCCAAGGGGAGGAACGAAAGTACCACTCAGCATCACAATCCCTTCATTTTGCGTATCGTACCTGAATAAATGCGGGCTTTCGGCGACGACAGGGGTAAAAAGGACGACGACAGTGTTGGCGTAGATTTGCGAGAGGAGCGCGGCCTATAATCTTTGTGCAGCGAGATCAATGGTAATAGACTTGATGCTGGTGCTGATTGTGAGGAAGACGACTTCGGTATGAGTCGCTGGTTGGCAGGGTGTGTTGTAATGTGAAAGAGTTGGCAACGTTGGCTCAACTCCTTCGGCAGGCACGTTCGACACCAGTAGCTGCCAAATTCCGGAGGCATGTAAATCACCATAACCGGTCATGGCATATTTGGCTCGCTGTTGTCCAAATTCATTTCTGGAGAACGATCATGTTCCACTGACACTTTCCATATCAGCGGAGCAGAGCCGATTGGGCTGGCCATGAGAGGAGGGGAGGAGAGGCCGGAACGTAACGAGCAATGCTCAGCGAGCGACCGCAGCAGCTGAGTTGCCGCTCCGGTAGTGCTGGATGCGATGCCCTTTCAGTGTTCAACGTAGGTATCTTGTACAAGTATTTTGTCGTGAAGCTGGAATAGCTTCGTGTGGGTAGTATGAGTAGCGGCCGCCACAGATGTGGCGTACCACCTGCAAGGACCGCTTGGGATAGGTATTTCTTCCTCTTTCCCGGTCCATACATGGATTCTTGATGAGACAACTACTTTACTCTGAAATGACCAGACGCTGCGGCTCATCACATATCCTGTACAAGTATCTTGTACAAAGTACATGCCGGAAAACCCACAGGCATGGCCCGTTCACAAATAGCGGAATGCCACCATGCCAGTTCGCCTACCCGCGGCTTTAGGTACTTTACTGTATTGGCCCTTGAAAGCACCCCGCCACAGGCCCCCGAGCTACCCCGCGCAGTGTGCATTGATTATCATTCCGCGGGGGGGGCCCGGTTTCCACTACTATCCGCTCGGCTTGCGGCGGAATTGCGGAACATTCACAGCTCCAACCTCACGAAAGCTACCTTTCTGTGCACACAATCAAAGAGCTAATTAACTATCTATTCCCGTCATTAAACTTCTTCTTATTTTGTCTTGTGCTGTAAATCAAACCAAGTGCAGTTGCAAACCGAACTCGGTCCGTCTGAAACGATGTCGAGCTCGCAATCCTGGGTCCCCGTCTCCCCCAAGAGCCACTTCTCGCTGGCCAACATCCCCTTCGGAATCATCTCCTCACAGTCGGACCCGACTCATCGGCCCGCGGTCGCCATCGGAGACCATGCCCTGGATCTCAAGGCTTTCGCAAACGCCGGTGGCTTTCGCGCCCTGCCATCGATACATGAGCACATCTCCGTCTTCTCTTCGCCCACGTTGAATGGGTTCGCCGCACTGGGCAGGCCCGTCCACCTCCAGGTTCGAACTTACCTCCAGTCCATCCTTAGCGACAGCACTCCCCACGCAGGCCTTCTCAGAGATGACGCCGAGCTGCGCAAAGTAGCCCTTCTCCCCTTCTCCGAGGTCCGGAACCACGTACCCATGGCCATCGGCGACTACACCGACTTCTACGCCGGTAGGAACCACGCGTACAACCTCGGCGTCCTCTTCCGCGGCCCGGACAACGCCCTGCAGCCCAATTACGTGCACCTCCCTGTCGCATATCACGGACGCGCCAGCAGCGTCGTCGTCTCCGGTACGCCCATCCGCCGACCCTGGGGCCAGATTCTCAGGGACCCAAAGGCCGAGCCCAAGGTCCCCGACTTGGCGCCCTGCGAGAGGCTCGACATCGAGCTCGAGATGGGCATGTTCGTATGCCGCGAGAACCCCCTAGGAGAGCCCGTGCCGGTCGACCAGGCCGAGGAGCACATCTTCGGCTACGTGCTCGTCAATGATTGGAGCGCCCGCGACATCCAGGCCTGGGAGTACGTCCCCCTGGGTCCCTTCACCTCCAAGAATCTCGGTACGAGCATCAGCCCGTGGGTCGTGCTCGCCGACGCCCTCGCCGGGGCAAAGACGGCCGGTCTCGAGAACAAGACGGAGCTGCTGCCCTACCTCCGCGAGAGCAGGAGGGACAATGTCCTCGACATAGAACTGGAAGTTGAAATTACCAGTAAGACTCCCCCTCATCTTCCCGACCCTGTTTTGTGGGTGTGTGGGCTTACTCGGCAAACTCTGCAGCCGCCAGCGGGAACAAGACGACGCTCAGCCGCACCAACTCCAAGAACCTCCTCTGGTCGTGGCCACAGATGATTGCGCACCACACCATCACCGGCTGCAATCTGCGGCCGGGCGACATGTTTGGTTCGGGAACCATCTCGGGCGCCGAGCCCGGCACCGAAGGCAGCATTCTCGAGCAATCGCAGGGGGGCAAGCAGCCCGTGAAGCTCAGTGGAGGAGAGGAGAGGAAGTTCCTCCAAGACGGAGACTCGATAACCATCCGCGGCTGGAGCGGCCAGGAGGGCGCCCTCGTTGGGTTCGGCGAAGTGTCTGGCCGGATTGAACCCGCCCTGAAGCTTTATTAGGTACCGGCGTGGAGGTCTTTTCTAGGGTAGTGTGTTCATTTCATCGATGAGCAGCTAAGAAAGAAACGAATCATGGGAGGCGACCAGACGGCGTTTTGTAAGACCCTTGGCCCAGACAGCGAATCCCTTGATGAGAGTGATAGGGGGATCGTTTTAGGAGAGCGGAAGGTACATTCCTTTCCAGACCATTGTAACCTTTTTTGGTACAGCCACCGCCACTGCCACCGCTACTGTCTTCGTATTTCGACACTATCGCGGCCGCCGACTTCGTGTTTTCGCCGTGTAGTTCCTGATTCTCTTCGAGAGATTCGTCGCCTGGCTTGAGCCCGGCTAACTGCTGCCGTTTCAGTCAGGCGTGGGATGACATCTATTGGTGTATCCCAGTGCTCCTTGTGGCCACATTCGGACTGCTGGTGAATGCGGCTGGGAGCCTCTGCTTTTGCCGGGTTGTCGCCAATTTCGACAAGGAATATCGGATGCCGAAACACAGGAATCAAGTATGATATCTGACTAGCCCCACAACGCCTTATTCGCCGATGTCTTTTCGCTCCTTCAACGCGAACGACAGAATAAAACATGACGTGTTGATATCACAAGGCTATCCGATTGGATGGGTGAACAACAGCTGTATTTGGGTAGACTAGTTGTTTTTGAAAAAGAAGGTCAAGTTATCACCATGGCCCTAGTGCCGTTGGATATGGGAGGCCGGCCGAGGCCGTCACATAGGCTCGGGACGATTCCATGGTTTATCCGCGGATGCGCAATAGTACCAAATCAGCCATCAGCTTTCTTAAACAGGTCGGGATATACTTACTGGTAGGTCGAGGTTCAGCGAGATGGCAATGGACTTGATGGCGATGTTGTTGGGAAGACGATCTGCATGGATAGCAGGCAGGGAGGCAGGGTGGTGGCAACGTATTGGATCTCTGGTTGTTCTTGACGCCTACTAGTGTACCGGCTTGGGGGTTTTAGAAGTAGAGATTCCGCTGCGACTTGGACAACTCCTTGGCCTTGCTGAGGCTGTCCGATGGCACCCTTTCTACCGGGTCTGTGGAGGCTGGCGTCATGGGCCTGAGTTGAGGTTCAATCATTACATCCGGGGGCGGCCGCTGAGTTGGCAGCGAGTCTGGATCTCTCATAGAGTCAGGCGCAAGCATGGGGTCGGGTACAGACGAGATCAGGGTCTGGGGGCTGGCGCTGGGTGGTTCGGGGGCGGGGTCGCTGTTTTCCGCGGCCTTTGAGCGGAACCAGGATTGGATTTCGTCGGGGGTCTGCAGAGGGAGGAGTTCCCATTCTCCGACACGGTCGACTTTGTTTTGCCTCGGTTTCCACGCTGCTTGAGGGAGGACCGCGGGCGAGGATGCCGAATCGGATCCAGGGCCTGGCAGAGTCCCAGATAGGACCATAAAGAGGGCGGCTTCCGTCTCGGCGAGTCGGGTCTCTAGCCTATTGAGGTAGCCATTGGGAATGCCTCTTCACACAATCTGTTAGTCGACACCACGCAACACGGAGGCAAATCGAGTGCATACCTCTTGCTTTGCTCTGGATAATGGCATCTCCCCGGTTCATGGCTGCATTGAAGACAAAAAGGCCTGGGGAAGGCGGAGACAACATTAGGTTCGAGGCCTTTCTTCTACGGGGTAGAAGGGCTATGGGGCCACTTACAGCTTTTTGTCACACTTTCAAGGCGTTAGCAAATGGAGATGATGGGGCTTGTCTCGAGACAACGAGACGAGGTGGACTGACCCTTCGTTTCCTCTGTCGACAAGACTCGCAGGCGATCGGGCTTTGCATCGCGTCGCCATCGCCTCTACTACCGCCATCTCGCAACATTACGGCCTAAGTCGATTCCTGGCTTTGAAAAATGGATGGGTCGGCGCTATCTTCGTGACATCAACAGATTTATCGCGACCATCGTATTGGTCTTGACTCTCGGTCGGTCGGTCGGTCTACGGCGGCGATGATGAACCACAAAGAAAAAAAGGTCCATGAACAACGCGTGCGGGGTTTAGTTTGTCCGCCAGGTCACACCCACCACCTTCCCGGGAGGTGCCACTTCCAGCAGCCCCACTTGTCGCCGCAGCGCCGAACCCCATCGTGTCGCTGTCTCTTCTCTTATCCGATATTTTCTCCCTGCTTCTCGAGTCGTCCATTGAATACAGCTCTGTCTGACCGAACCAGCGTCATCTCTACTCTTTCCCTTCCCGAATGGACGCTGCAGTTTCGCCCAATGCCACCACGTCCGAGTCTGGAACCCTCAGCCCGGCATACTGCGCCCACCACTCGCGCAAGCGGAAGCACACGGGGTCCACGGATAGTCCTACCCGCGAATATGGCCTGATGCGCGACACGGGCAAGCACGACACCGCTCGCTTCGTCGGTAGCGCCAGCGGCATCCACTTCATCCGCGGGGTTTACGTGAGGCTTGCCCGTAAGTCCGCTCTAAGGACCTCCCAGTCCAATAACATCAACGACCTGGTGCCCGGTGAGGATGACCAGTTGCGCCCCGACACCCCGGCTCCCGACGGTGATGAGCAGGGTCTTTGGCGATCCCACGAGCTGCTTCAGGACACCGCCGAGAGCGGTGATGCCGACCCTCCTCCGTTCGAGCAGCTTGTCGAGTGGTCCAGGAGCTACTTCGAAGCCTGGCACCCGACTCTCCCCTTTTTGAGTGCTCCCGATGTCTTGACTCTCTTTGAAAAGGTCGGTGCATCAGGTATGGCTTCTCTTGGCCATCTAGAGCAGTTCATCGTCAAGTCCATCTTTTCCATCTCACTGGCCGACAGTCGTCAAAGGGGTCCCTTTGCCCAGCTGATGCCGAGCTCCCTTGTCTTCCGAACCGTGGAGGAGGCCATGTCAGCCTCGCAATTTGCTCTCTGCCAACCGGCATCCGTCCAGGCCACGCAGGCCGCGCTGGCTATCCAGCTGTTTCTCGTCTCCATGCTTCGACTGAACTCGGCATCCCGACTTGGTGGGCTGATTGTGAGGATGGCTTTTCACCTCGGGCTCCACAGATGTCCGTCGAGATACCCGTTTTTCACCAAAGACGAGGCCCACATGCGCCGACGAGTGTTTTGGTGCATCTACTGTATAGAGAGGTTCCTCTGCCAGGCCCTCGGTCTACCCCTCGACATCCGAGACGACGACGTCGACGTCTGTTATCCCAGCCAAGAGAAACACGTCGCTCTTTCCGACGACAACGACGGCAGGCTGCAGCTGCTCACGTACCTGGCGAAGCACGCTCGGATACGAGGCCTCATCTTGGAGCTGAGAAACAAATCGATCCACGCCAGGGACGACAACGCGGACCGCGCGAGCTACGTTCAGGCCGAGCTGGCCAAGTGGTCCAATGAGATCCACGACGCGGTCGAGGACGAGCTGGCGTATGAAGAGAGCGCACCTCCGCTGCCCATATCCCCGGGCCATAGGCTTTATCTGCTGGTTTTGAAGTACGAGTCCATGATCTCCCTCAACAGGCCCATGATGACTTCGGAT
This sequence comes from Colletotrichum caudatum, assembly GCA_030867225.1. Lineage (NCBI taxonomy): Eukaryota > Fungi > Ascomycota > Sordariomycetes > Glomerellales > Glomerellaceae > Colletotrichum > Colletotrichum caudatum. The sequence goes on from MU846234.1 coordinate 57,341, forward strand.
CCCTCGAGCCCGGCCTACTCGACCGGTTTGCAGAACTGCATATTCGCGGCCAAGTCCATCTTCATCACGCTGAAGAGGTATCAAAGCCAGAACAAGATCTCGACTGACCCGATGAGTGCTTGTCTACTCGAGCCGATGCTTCAACCCCCCTTCACATGGGCTGTTTGGATCAGCGCCTTCATCCTGATTCACGCCGCCTCTGAAAGGCAATTGCCTTTGGCAAGTGCTCTGAAGTATGTATTTTCCTACCCGCCTCAAAAGTCGCCGGCAAGTCTAATCCCATCTTGCGCAGACATGTCGAGTCCGGCAAGGAAATACTGCGTCACATCGCTTCCCGAGACACGTCGTGGCCCGAATACTGCCTTTCCGCCATTGACGAGCTCACCGCGGCTGTGCGGGAGCTGTCTGTCCCGCCGAATCTGCCTTCCAGGGATCCAAAAACGGTTACCCTTACGTCAAGCGGCCACCCGCGTTACGACACTGGGCAATCGGCGCCACCCATCGGCAGTCCGTGCAGACCCGGCCCTGATGCCCAGGCGTTTTCTATCCCATCAGATGCGGCTTCTTTCCCCTCGGCGTCCACCGACCCGACAGAAATCGGCCCCGGAGAGGGGCAGGAGTCCATGGTCTGGTATGATCAGCTGTTTGCCAACTCGTTCGGCGCTATCGACTACCCGTTTTTGGCGGCGGCGCAGTTCGATTCGTCAGTGGACCCTACGTGGTCCTATCTAAGATAAGGTAAAAGATATTGACGAGCCAGGTTGCAGCTGAACTGACGTAGTCACCCCTCTGCTGACCTCTTATTTGTTCTGAAGAAGAGTTCTTCTAATCATCATTGGAAGGAAGGCGGCGGAGTAAGGCGCGCGGGTGATGGCCGTTGCCGCGGATAGGTGAGGCGTTGCGTGAGGCTCACTTCCCAGGGGCCGACTCAAGAGCCTCACTTGCCGCCGTCGCCCTCTGGTTCGCCTGGACTGGCCTGCTTCACCTCGACTAGCGGCATTGCTGCCAATGGGGTTCCCTCCCAAAGCTCCGTTTGTCGAAATCTCGAGCTGCCTGAGGACTAGAGTAGTTCCGACACAACCTTTGAACTCGACTACCGCAACTCAACCACGCCTCCGCCGAACCTTCAGTCCGTCAGTCAATTCCAATACTCTTGTCCTGAAGGAAGTTCTCTAGAAGCTATCCGAATCTTCCTGCGACTCTTCCTCTGATGTCCCCTACAATGAAATCACTAACGTTCATCCAGACGCTCAGATCATTCTTGATTAGAACGCCAATGAACAGTTTTCCGTCTGAAGTCTTGGTGACTTTGTCTTGCCTAGGTCGCCTTTAGTGTTATGGCAACCTTCCCTCCTACATATCTTCCCTTGCACGCCCTGTTAGTGCTTGCGTATGTATTACTACTCTGACACCAAAACCACTAAAAATCCCCTATGCTAGCCCTAAAAGGGCCAGCTATCCTTAGCTATCCGTACCTAGGCCTCTAGCCTCTGTTACATGTAGTGCTTACTATATTGAAAGTGTGTAGGGTAGGAAGGACTTATGCGGTGCGGTGATCTCAAAGAGAAACACCACTACCCACATAAGTAACACAAGATGCTTCCTCTGATCAGAGGAGTAGAAACTCCCAGGTTTCTTGTGTTATCACGATCGATAGAAATTATAGAAAGGATCTAGCTCGGCCAAAATAAGTGTGTGATTAAGTGATGATCGAGAAATCCCCTTTCTCAATCAGTCTAAGTCTGCTCCTTTTATCTCCGATCGGCCTATCTATCCTCAGCAATCGCTAAAAAGATAGCCCGATTCCCCACCCCACTACAATATCTAGCCTAATA